>LFYR01001025.1:0-127101 GCA_001185155.1 Zostera marina | reverse complement strand
TAAGTATAATTAAGTAAAACATAAGGTTATAGAGTTTTGCCTAAGAGAAGAAACTGCAAGGTCAAAGAGGCAAAATTCACCACTTAAAAGCAGTTCGTAAATATGAAGAAGCACGAGGGCGAGAGTGCAACTTTAACCACTTAAAGATAGTTGATAAATATGAAGAAGCACGAGGGCGAGAGTGCAACTTTAACCACTTAAAGACGCCCGAGAAATACTTAAGAGTACGAGGGCTTAACTGCAATTCTACCAATTAAATCAGAATAATTGGGCTAACGGATCCGGATGGCTACCCAACTAAAGATCCATTTAGTTAGTTAGTTTTAGTTAGTATTGTATTAGCTGCTAATTAGTTAATTAGTTGTTAATAAACTATCTATTAATACAGAAACTTAATTATGATGTAATACACAATTTGAGAGAGAAAATGACATAGTTAACACTAATTACTTCACTACAGTGTTAACGGCTATCTCATTCAGGTAATACGAGTTACCCTATTTCCTTCCCCCTTCTTGCTGATTTCTCATCGTCCGGCGAGCCAAGGTCGCCGGAGTTTGCGTATTCCATCTACTGGAACGCACTCAACGTTCAATACGGATAATGTCTTCTGGTAAGGAGGAAGAAATGAAAAATAATGAATCAACAGATAATATGTGTTTTATTAGAATTTTATTTGTCGAATCATTTGTTTTGCATATGAATAGTTTATTCCTCATAATTTTGGGCTATATTCTGTAAAAATACAGTGCGAGATGTCAAACGCACGAAGCAAGTCGTCGAGAGTTTAATTGAAAACATCGACTGTAATCTATCGACATCCGAAAGGGAATCTTTTCTGGATGCCGATCAGTTCATCCTTTCTAAGTGGAAAGGGAGTAAGTATCTATTTTTTCTAGTTTAAATTATGGTTTGGTTCCTTCTTAATGTTGATGCTGAATTTTTCAAAACATTGAACGTCGAAAATATTTCTAAGTACAATTCCAGAGAAATCTCCCAAGAAATCTAAAGAAATGGACTACGACTCCACACTAAGGAGGTTGATGGCTGATGATCAGAAGAGACTAAACGCGAAAAAGAGCGTTGGTCTCGTTATGAAGGTCCCTTCAAGGATGAAACAGAAGATGCAGGCTATGAAGAAAAAGAAACCTAAGTTAGTTGAAAAAATTGCAGAAGCAGAATCCCCCAAAGCAAAGGAAGCTTCTGCTAAGAGGAAGAAAGGTTCAACTTCTGCTAGAAAAGTTTATTTGTCTGATAAAATATTGTCATCCTCTGATGACAGACAAAAAATATTGAAAAAGAAAAAGGGAAAGACTACCAATGACTCAACCAGAGTAAATGAAACTTCTACGAAGAAAAAGAAATCTGCAATTTCTGCTAAAAAGGTTTTTGTTTCTGATAAAATAACTTCTTCTTCTGATGAAAGACCTCAAGTGAGAAAAAAGAAGAAAGGACTACGAAGTGCGACCTGGAGGAGACGAACAGTTAAGCACTGCTTACTTTAAAATTTTCATATTATGTAGTTGTTAATTGTTTAATTTGTTAAATTTTTTCATTATAGTTAACCACTTAATTTGACATCGATCTGGAATATCAACGTATAACGAAGCGTCGATGAATGGATGCATCCATTTCATAAAAAACGTGACGAAGAGAATCAAGTCGACTTGTTTTGGTCAATTCTATGCAATCCTTGATTTCAAAATCAGAGCGCGCCTTCTAGACGATTTAATTGGGAGGTACGTCGGTAGTAATACTTTTAATATTAATGGTAAAAGACTGAAATTTTCTGTAGAAGAATTTGAGGAGATTCTCGGTATTCCATACCGTGGGCTGGTCGTGGACATCAAAAAGAAGGCGAAGAGTAAATCAGATTGGTCACTCAGACATTTCGCTGCAGATTGCGACATCAGAAGAGATGTTGTCCAGACTATTACAGCAATTAACAAGAGAGTTCTAAATGACTCCTTGTGTAGGACAGATGAGGATGATTTGATAAGACTATGGATTATATATTTATTTATAATAGTATTGTGTTGTCAGAACAGTTATAGGATAGGTAGGAAATTTTTAGATTATGCTTCCAACTTAGGATATATTGTCAAGCACAACTGGGTAGAATTCCTACACTTTGTACTTTTCGAAAGGATAGACATATGCAAAAATAGCGTGGTCCGCAGGAAAAGGACAAATGAGCCATCAAAACTATACATCGATAGTTGCGTTATGTGTTTGATAAATGGTAACATTGCAAATTAAACTTTTTCAATGTCATGTGAATTTTTGTATTCGATATTTTTTTTCTGATTACTTTTGTATTTATAGGTGTGGTTGTTCAAATACACACTGGTAGCTACCCTGTACAAGTCGTATGTGAAGAACGACCCTTACTTCAAGAAGTGGGGTGGTAAGATTCAATATTTGAAAGAGAAGCTCGACCTTCTTGATGATCATGAAGTAATTAATGGTAAACATAGAATATTTCGTACAATAAAATTTTTTCATAAATGAATGTCTGTTTGTTTGTATATTCTTCAATTGATAGGTATTCATAGATGAAATTTCATTTGAAAAGAGAATGGATATTATAAAGGAAGACCATGTATCGAAGGTTGTCTCCGAAAAAGGTTCAAGTTCTTCTACAGGTGGTACACATGGATCAGAATCGGATAATAAATCGGTCGAACAAGAGGTGGATTGTGTGGACCGTGAGCATGACGATTCCGAGAGAATGAGGAAAATGAAGGGGAAGGCAGTATTGATTCATGACTCAACCGAAAAGAAAGTACAAACACATTCGTCATTCAAAATCAGAAACCTTATCCTTGAAAGAAGAGAAAAACAGAAGAAAGAGGTGGAGGGAAAGTATGAAAAACTTTTTGGTAATAGGCTGAGCACGAAGAAACCAAAGAAAATGAAGAAGGAAAAATCGCCACCTAACGTTACAAGCTTGCGGCGCAGCGGTAGGCTCTCGGTGACCAGTGGGACCTACATGTTCATCGTTGTCTCCCGATAGTAAGTATAACTAATTACTGCTTTTAATTTTTTTGCATCACATCTGTCTAAATTGTATAATACAGATTATGAGAGAACCGATATGAATGTTCATCAAAAATATGTTATAGTTATGGAGGTCATCGGCAATAAGCTAAAGCTCTCGTAGAAGATGAAGCAAATGCTTCTTTGAACTTGAAGACCACTTCTGGTGGACAGGTAGATTTCATGAATGCTGAATTCAACCCCCAGAAGGGAATTGAAAATGAAGAAGTAGTTATTTCTGATAATTATGTGCCTCAGTACGATAAGAAAGACGACCCTACTGCTAAGGAAGACACTGATTCTGCTAAAATGTGCACCCCCGTCAATGAGGCAGACATGACTAAGGTGAGCTCATTTACACCAGAGGACACTAATATTGATTGTACAAATGTCGAAAAGGTACAAGACGATGCAATGAAAGATGCTGAAGAAATCAAAGACAAAATAACGGAGAATACTTTCGTGTTCCCGAGTTTCAATTTAAACATCATCCAAAACTACCTAACTCCCAAGCTCGATGATGATGATGGTGAGGTGCAATATATTGGTTATAATCCAGCAAATATAGAAAAGGCCGCACTTGAGGTCAAACAAGAGTTTTTCGAAGCATGGGAATTGAAGAGAGGTTTGGTCCCCGAATTACACCATGTAGGTGAAAGCTCGAAGAATGTCGTCGAAACTGATAGAGGTAATAAATTTACTTAACGAAATACTTATTTCCAATAAACGTGAATATTATGTTTGATCGAAATTCAACAATTTCAGATGGAAAACTGACCGACGAAGGAGTAGCTGATGAAAAGACTGCTGGGAAGAAGGCTACTAATCCAGTAGAAGTGAAGGATATAGAAGGTACGTGGGGGCCGGTGACAAGAACGGTTAATAAAAAAAAAAGATTAAATTTTGACATGCGAAGAATTTGTTTATGAAATTTTTGTACCTAGTTCAACAATGAAAATGATAGTGGGTTTTCAGATTTCTGTTAATTGAAATGTAGTATGTGCTAGAATATTTTAATAGTCTGCTATTTGATCAAGAACTTCCTATAATACAATAGTTCATGACAAAAAAATCTCAGATTTGTGTTACTTTAAATATAGTATCTGCTAGAATATTCTAATAGTCTGCTAATTAATAATGACCTTCCTATAATACGATTGTTCATGACAAAACCATCTCTGATTTCTGTTAATTGAAATGTAGTATCGGCTAGAATACCCTAATAGTCTTCTATTTAATAATGAACTTCCTATAATACAATTGTTCATTACAAAAAGATCTCAGATTTCTGTTAATTGAATTGTAGTATCTGCTAGAATATTTAGATTGTCTGCTATTTATTAATGAACTTCCTATAATACAATTGTTCATGACAAGAAGTTCTGTTTGTTCAATGTCATCTATTATCAAATGTTTGAAATGCAGAGTTCATTAGTTACTGTAACGGATTATGCTTTTGTGGTTGGTTATCTAATATAGTCTACTAACTAAATATGTTTGTGTGATAATATAATACGGTGAACTGCTATTTATTAGAGTGTGTTCTATAATTGTATTAAATGAACAAAACGAACGAACATGTTTATATTGTAATAGTTTATTTACTTCAATACCTACGAGACAAAATGTGTAACAAGACATGGAACTTTTTTCAGATTCTTTAGTTAATGATAATAAATTGAAAGGTAAAGCTTTCTCAGATGAAAAAGAGAAAGTTGTCCTCGTTATTCAAGGTAAGGATAAGTGTACAAGTGTTGTTTATTTCATAAAATTATATATCATATAAGTTCTTAGGAAAATTATTAATGATGCAAAGAAAATGTAGTTAGCGAAGAAGAAAGCGAGAGCTCGGAGGAGGTGGAATATCTATACTCAAATTCAATAATATCTGAGTATAAGTTTATGAAAGTGAAGAGCGAAAGTGGATGAGATTATACAGAGGATTTCACGGAGAGGACTATTGACCTAACACATGATGGTATTATGGGTATTTAAAATTTTCTAATTTATTTTTCAAATAATATCTAACAAGAAGTTTGTTCGTATTCAGATCATTTCAACACAAGGAAGGAATTTGTAGGTTCCCCTATGAAGCTCTCTTTCGATTTTACTGATTTGGATCTCGATATACCTGAAGTTGTGAATGAGGCGGTTAATATAGCTACAACAAGCGGTAATTATCCGTAAGAAATTAACAAAATGACAATCAATATACATAATGCACTCTACATCATTGTTATAGGTACCAAAACAATTGTGTCTGAATATGTTCTGTCTTCTCAAGAAGACCCGGTCCGGTATTCATAGAAGAGGCATGTCGCTTAGCGTCTGAAGCATGTCGTAAAGTGGGAAATGAGGAAACTTGTACTACACCAAGAAAGACAATTGATTTTTCAGAAGAAGAAGACAGGTTGGCCAATGAACCCATATCCGTCCAGATGAACAAACACAAACCTATTTCTCTTGTCAAAATGATCATAGAAAGACATGTACGTTTTATTGTTCTTCGAGCTATATGTCGTTTCTTTGTTAAAAATATTATTAAATGTTTTAGGAAGACGTGAGGAAGTCTAGGATTGAAAGGATAATGAAAGAGAAGATGTGGAAAAACTATGTAACCAGGGTTGGGATGAATATACGGGACATTAAGGAGAGCGGTAAATTACAAGAAATTGTTGCGAAAGAAGGTCTGTTGGAAATAGGTCTCATTCGATGTGATTCGACCTGAATGATTGGATTACTCGCCAAAACTCTTGTCCGTTGCCACGTAAGTTATAAGAATTTCATATCTATTTAATATTACTCACACTAAATATGATTTGTTCGTATTTTCAGTGCATCTCCCTTTTCATTAGAGGTCTCCGTCAGAAAATGGCAAATCGACAATTTTTCGCTCATTCAGTGAAGTTCAATGACCCAATAAAACTGGTAATATGTTATTGTTCATGTAAGTTTTTGAAATAATTCCAAACTTTTGCATGACTGTAATATTTGTTGTAATTAGAAACGAATCAAAGGGATGGCTCTTAACAGGAACTTGAACATGACCGAATTTGCCGAGCTGAAGAACATCTTGAGCGAAAAAGTAGACAAATGGGACATGATTCATACTATATTAGCGCAATTGAAGTTTACGATTATTAGCATTTGATACAGTTAGACATAACAAAGAAAAAATATATCCATTGATCTCCCTACGAAGACAACGAGAATATGATCAAGCAAAACAAGAATATGGTAACTGACTGAACACTAGGTTGTTAAATGTTTGAAATAGAACGGTGTAAAAGTCTAATAATACGTCTTATAATTTTTTGCAGTGTCTGTGGTTGGATCATTACGTCTGTGGGATTTATTCAAACCACAACTTGTCTACTTGGGTTTGTGAATCATGTCCTCATTTTCCTCGGGCATTCCTTAAAATTTTTGAAGATACAGGGATATACGTAATGGCCGCCTGCAATACATATGTTTGGGTGAGCCGGTACTTTGGAGCAAGAAAGACGTCGATAACATCAGGGAGAAAATTATCCACGACATACTGAGCGTGGCATTACGTGATGCTCATATATTTAACAATTATAACTTTAAGTATAATTAGAGTGAAAAATATCCTGACTAATTATTTTGTTACACATTACTATTAACTATCAGTCTGAGTACTGATATATTTTTTGGAAACAACTACATATTATGTTTGGTTATGCAGTGCTATTATCAGTCCTTAGATAACCATGTACTTCCCACCCTTTCCTATAATATATAGTATTCCTCTGCTATTATGATGTTCACGCTACTTTGTAGTGTGCATCTGTAATTATCAGTCCTTAGACGAACATCTAATTCCACCCTTTCCTATACTATGTAGTATGATTTTGCTATTACGGCGTTTAAGCTACTATGTAGTGTACTTTTGCTATTATCATTCCTTAAACGAACATCTACTTTCACTCACTTCCTATACTTTGTAGTATTATTTTGCTATTATGGTGGTGGTTACATTACTTTGTAATGTGCATCTGCTAATATCAGTACTTCGACAAACATCTGATGTCAGTGCTTCCTATAATATGTAGTATTATTCTGCTATTATGGTGGTTACATTACTTTGTAATGTGCATCTGCTAATATCAGTACTTCGACAAACATCTGATGTCAGTGCTTCCTATAATATGTAGTATTCTTCTGCTATTATTTGATTTACGATACTTTGTAGTCTTCTTCTGTTGATATCAGTACTTAGACCATCATGTACTTCTATCCCATCCTATACAGAGTAGTGTAGTGTAGTTGTGCTTCTATCCCATCAAAGTCATAATTAGAAACTTTTTTTTGAAGTTTATTTTATCTATACTTTTCTTCTTCTACAAGTAAGGAATTTGCAAGGTCATACAAAGTTGCGTAACACCATAATAACATAGGAATATTGCATATTATAGGAAGGGGTGGAAGTAGATGTTTGTCTAAGTACTGATGATAGCAGATCAACATCTACACGGTAGCGTAAACCATATTAGTAGAGGAATACTTCAAAGTATAGGAATGGGTAGAAGTAGATGTTGGTCTAAGGACTGATAATAAAAGATGCACACTACAAAGTAGCGTAAACACCATAATAGCAGAGGAATACTACACAATATAAGAAGGGGTGGAAGTAGATGTTGGTCTAAGTAATGATAATAGCAGATACACACTATAAAGTAGCGAAAACAACATAATAGCAGAGAAATACTACACAGTATAGGAAGAAGTGGAAGTATATGTTGGTCTAAGTTCTGATAATAGCAGATGGACACTACAAAGTTGAGTAAACATCGAAATAACAAAGACATATTGCAAAGTATAGGAAGGGTTGGAAGTAGATGTTGGTCTAAGGAATGATAATAGCAGAGGCATACTACAAAGTATAAGAAGGGTTGGAAGTAGATGTTGGTCTAAGGAATGATAATAGCAGATGCACACTACAAAGTAGCGTAAGACCATATTAGCAGAGGAATACTACACAGTATAGGAAAGGGTGGAAGTAGATGTTGGTTTAAGTTCTGATAATAGCAGATGCATACTATAAAGTAGCGAAAACAACATATTAGCAGAGGAATACTGCACAGTATAGGAAGAGGTGGAAGTACATGTTGGTCTAAGTTCTGATAATAGCAGATGCACACTACAAACATCAAAATAGCAGAAGAATACTACATAGTATAGGAATGTGTAGAAATAAATGTTAGTCTAAGTACTGATAATAGCAGATGCACACTATATAGTAGCGTGAATATCATAATAGCAGAACTACATATTAGCATAAGCACATTAGCTAGTTAAGAAAAGATATTAGCAGAGACACAATAGATATTATGCGAGTTCAAAAAAAAGATAACGGCGTACATCATTAAAATTGGCATGTTTCGGGATCATAACATAAATTGTTTATAAAAAACAGAATAAAGGATAGATCATTTATTCTTAGCAGTTAGATCGCGATATATTTCTTTTGCGCTCTTCATTCGCGCTGCATCAATTTTGGTCGGTCTTCCGCTCTTACCACTACCCTTTGTTTTAACCATCGCCGGAGGACCAATCAACACTGGCGTATTCTTCGGTTTTTTAATTCTTGTGATTGATGTTTTAGAATATAAATTTGGAACAATTATAATGCCACTCAGTTTTTGAAGAACCTCTTCACCATATTTGAGCAGTATATCGAGTTGAAGTTGTCCTATCTTCGCATAATTTATCATTGTCTACGAAATTACTGTATACTTGGACAAGGGATTGTCAGGTTGTGAAAGAGATGGAGCAATTCTGTTAGTCAGGCATAGTTTGTTCTACCTAGGCATTTTCAGAACGTTTGGTAAACTTCGGTAACCGTTGACAATTAGATAATGTATAAGATGAGAGCATGGAACACGTACCGCTGTATTCAAATCGATGGCATGTGCAAGTCGGTGTAGAATTACCTTTCGTAAGAGTGAGTTTAAATAAAACAATCTGTCTTTCTAAAGAAAGAACAGGTAGATATTAAATATCCTTTAGGAATAAAGAAGAAATTATTAGAAAAAAATTATTGGGAAAAAATTGAAATTTTGGAACAATGAAAGGCAAAATAAGGTGATATATCTCGGAGGATCGGTCATTTGATAGTAATATATGGTAAAAGAAGCTTTTCCGTATCTCCTCTTGAAAAAGAAGAAAAATAACAGTTGTAAAGAAACTCAGAGTGTCTTTCTCAATCTCCATAGACGTAATAAATCTGGGGTGTCAGAAAGTATCTTTGTGATCGTCCAAATTCTCGGACTCGCGAATGGTATTTATCATATTTTGATATCGCCGAACGAAGCTAAACAGTAGGTTCTTGGCTGTTACTTTGGTCTTAAGGAAAGAATTCATGCCTTTGCTCCTTTGATTAGAATGCATTCCAATAAAGAAATGAGAACACATCAAACATGGGACCTAGAAATACCGGATGTCGTATAAACTTTTCAACCATACATTGGAAGACACATTATTCTCTGTGATCCAAAGAGACCATGACTCTTCAAAATCTTTTGGAGTTTCGGAAAATTTAATAATTTTGTAGAACGTGTTTAGAGAATTGGTATTCTGGCATACTGTTGGGACCTTGGTAGACAACTTGTTGGTTATGTGCCAACGACACAAACGATGAAATGATTCAGGAAAAGCACGAGATATTGCACCTGTCATCGTCAAATCTTAATCGGTAATAATTGATTGAGGAGGGTGTCTCATACATTGTTTAAACGTATTGAATAGCCACGTAAAGACATCTACATTTTCGTTACTGCACACATAAATAGAAATAAAAGAATATAATTTAATGCAAAAATAGAGGATTAAGGGTGAAAGAAAATGAGAATGTTAAAATAAACGTATAAACGAAATACCTTAAAAATGTACTGCTGGATATTTTAGTCTTCCAGTGGTGGTTGACACCGCAAAACATGCCGAACACCATGGAATAAACATTGGTCTAATAAGTCGTATCGAAAGTAACGGAGTCTTCAAATAACTTATAATTTTCAATCATAGTAGGATCGACCCAAAAAAGGTGTTTCAAACGACCTTCATCATCTTTGACAAGGTTATAAAAAAAGTCTTTATTTTCTAACTTCTTAATTTCGAATTCCTCTATAATCAAATCGATATCATAATTTTTCATATCTATGCGATTATCACGGACCATATTATTAATATCCAATTTCATGCAGCCTATATTCTGCACTCCACCAAGTTGATTAGAAAAATAGGCAGCTTGTTGTGATACTGAAACATTAACTTCAACTAGCGAGGAAAAGAGTAATTTGAAGGTTTGAGATATTGACCGATTTATTGGAAGGTATCGAATTTTTGAGAGGGGTCGTAAATGGGTGGTTATGATCAAAATTTACAGTATCAGTGACCCAATTATCAGATATGTCTATTCTTTTAAATTTGATACTTGCCAGACAATTACATTTAGAAACACCATTCTTCCGTCTAGTACCGTTGGTCGGTGGAAGTATTAGAATTGGACTGCCTTGTTTAGAACATAACAACCTTTTCATTACAAGAATTTTGACCACTTTCTTTGTCCAATATATTCTTCGTCGATCCTAAACGAACAAAAAATCTCATAGCGGATGCGAAATCGTAGTAGGATTGAACAACCATTTCATACGAAGGAAAAACCTGACCTACAATAGGACAGAGTTTATTGCATTGACTGTAACTAGAAGAATCATTTTGATGATCAGGAGATGTTGGATCTTGACCAGGAGAGGAAGATTTTCGTTTAAAATGATTGTCAGGGGTTTTAGCAGTTCCGCAACTCAAATTAGCGGAAGTAGCCCTAATTTCAGCAGAGGATTGCCAAATATCAGCAGAGGTGGATTGGATATATTCTGAATAAAAAAATGTGCTACATACGACATCAGGATCCAAGGAGGTAGAAACATTGACATTACGAGCTGTAGGATTAACATTGGTTTAACAATGAGGGGAATTGAATTGGAAATTTAAACTATTTGGTGTTTTAACAGTTCCATAACTCATATTAGCGGAGGATTCCCTAATCTCAGCAGAGGTGCATCAGATGAAATCTGACTGAAATATGGTGCTAGCTGCGACATCAAGATCCAAGGAGGTCGAAAAATCTACTAAGGAAGCTATAGTATTGTCATTGGTCTGACATTGAGGAGAATTGAAATAAAATTTCAGGCTAACGTTGCAAGATGTGTTTGTGTAATCGTATGTAAACTGTTGTGAACGATATGGAGGAAAGGTGACGAAAATTGAATTGGTGTTGGGGGAAACTTGCAGAATGGGAGATTGATCTTGATTCACAAATGATGGTAGAGAAGCCATTATATGCTATGGGGGAAGAAAGGAAGCATTCAATGTATGAAAATAAAAAATGAAAACAATAGAACACTTACCTTCTATTCAGAGTGGAAACTAAATGAAACCAAATGATGGGTTGGAAGAACTCGAGATGATAGAGAAAGAAGATGATGAATAGTTAGGAGATTGAAGAAGAAGACGTTGGAGGAAAAAGACAAAAATAAAAAACATAGGACGATTGTACAAGGTGGCAAAACCGAATATTGACAGATGAACAGTAAAAAAAGGACAGTGTGGCAAAACCGATTTGGATAGAGAAAGATTAGGTTTTTATCATATAAAAAATATATTTGCAGAAGAAAGCTATAAAATAGCAGTGAATGTCGACATATTATAGGAACATGTTAGTGTACATAAAAGGAAAGATTTGAAAAGATATTGATTAGATGGGATGACATATAATGCCAAGAGATAAAAGACAAGAATTCGACTGTCGCCGGTAGCAGAGGTAGGGGAGTACAATGAAAAAGAAAAGAAGTGACTAGACTAAGAAGAATTAGAAGTAAAAATAAATAAATAAATAATAAGAAGTACATCTGACAAAGTATTGACGGAAGAAGAAGAAAAACAAAATGGCGGGAGAGAGAAAGAGTTTAAGAGGGAGAGAAGAAGAACCCATGGAAAGAAGGATATGAAAAAAATTGGAGATAAATAGAAAATCGTTAGAAAGTAAAAGATCAAAAGTGTGAGGGATAGAGGGAAAAATTCATAATCAAATGCCGGAAGGAGGGAAGACGGAGGAATAAAATCAGAACGGAGTCCGATAGGGGAGGGAGAGACGACGTAGGGAGGAAAAAGAAGAAACAGCTATAGACGATGGGAGAGTAGGGAGGAAAAAACAGTTGTACAAAAGAAAATCAGAAAATGTCAGAGTAGGGAGGAAAAATGAGAATCAGAAATGCGATTTTTTTTTTAGGTTTGACAGAGTCGTTTACGTGATACAGTGAGAGTGATTATATGGAATAAATATATTAAGAAAAAGGTACAAGATGAGAGATGGGGATACCGGTTGTAACAGGTTGAGAAGCAAGGGTAAGGATCAAACATAAAGAAATGGAAGGTTAAAATGAAGTTCTCAGAACCCAAAAGAGGAGTTCTCAACTGATATTTTTTATAATTTTATAATGTTGAATAAAATTATAACATTTGAATCCAAATGGATTATTACTGTCTTAATAACCATAATGGAGAAAAAATGTTAAACTCGTAGCTAATAGGTACCATAATAAATTGAGAGACTTGAAATCAAAATTGTTTTTCCAATTTTATATAAAATTATGACAGCTGGAAAAAGAATCATTCTAATTGCCACTACTATCACTAGAAGAAGCAAGATTCCTTCTTTGCTGATGCTCTGCAACCTTGTATTCTACCACTTCTCGAAACAACATCGGATCGAGCACACAGTCTTCGCTTCCGTAAACAGCTGCTTGAACACTAGCCATCAACTTAGCAATCTCCCGACCGGAGAAGCCTTCGGATTTAACTGCTGCCTCCCTGATAAGTTGATCAGAAATTTTCCTTATTTCAATCTTCTGTTGCTGTTTTCCTAACCAGTTAAACCATCCAGACTTTTGTTCTCCAGCCTTGGATATATACTTGTCGAGATAGAGCTTCAATAAATTGAAACGTTCGTCTTCTCCAGGCAGTGGGAACTCAATAATCTCATCAATCCGGTCGGATACAGCAGAATCTAAATCACTTGGACGATTTGTTGCAAGGGCAAGAACAAAATTTTTCGACTGATCTCCTGTGCGGAAGAGAAGTGCATTGAGAGCACTACGTTGAGCTTCGCTCATGTATGTTTTGTTGCGCCTGTAAATAAAATTATGAAATGAACTATGTAGAATAGCTATGTTGTTTCGTGAACATGATAGTGAAGTATAATTGCTTACTCGCATAAAAAAGCATCAGCTTCATCTATGAAGAGCAATAACCCACGTTGAGATTTCTTAGCCCAATCAAACAATTGATGTATTTTGGTGACGGCATGTGACCCCAGTGGTGCGACATCTCCTCCAGTCATTAAAGCATAATCTAAACCCTAAAAGTTTTGAATGAATATTAATTTAAATTTTATCAGATAAAGATTTTAAATAAAAGAAATGATATGCATACCGATTTTTTAGCAAGTTCTCTAGCAGCCATTGTTTTACCTGTCCCAGGGGGACCATAGAAAAGCATGTTACGAAATGGTGCTTGGTGATATTTAGTATTCGCAGTAGCATTAGCAAGTTGTTCGATCCTCTTGTGAAGAGAAGGATGCAGTATCACGTCACCAAACCCTCCATTTTCATTATTCCCAGATATTACTTCTTTGTTTATCAATGATGATTTCGATCGAGATAAAAACCCAGACCAAGGATATTTTCCCTTAGAAGATTCCCTAATTAAGGAGGGCTGGCCCAATATTTTATCGACATAGCTCCAAACAACTCGAGCACCTTCCCTGTATTGAAAAAATGTATTATTCAAATATTCCTTTCAACTGTGTCTAAGAGATTCTAGCTTCCAACAAGTTTGGTCAAACATTCGGATTCAATTCAAAATTTCAAATTGCAAATATAATGACAAAAAAGAAAATGTAGATTAAGTAAGCGACATACATAAATAAACTTTAAAAAAATACACTAACCGGGTTGTATATATTCCAGCAGCAAGAGCAGTGACACCCCCAACTGCAACAACTAACTTATTCTTATCGGTTAATATCGTCCGAAGACCGCCTAGATAAGAGATCAAAAAGGTTAAAGTAGGTATGCAATTGTGCAAAGCTTAAAGAAATTATAAACCACAGAATATGTACCTCCAATGTGATCAAAAGTGGTATTTATTGCAGAAACCCATTTATCTTTTTCAGCATTAGCTCGTTCTACCAACATCCGTTTATTTAGATCTTCAGCTAGTTTTGCTTCATGAGCCCTTCCTTCAGCTTCAGCTAAAGCTTTTACTAGGATTGTTTCTCTCTCAATTTCTGCCTTTTCCCTTTCTGTTTGTCTACGATGTGCTTGTATTTGTTCTTCTGTTGCACGACGAACATTCTCCTGTCTAATTGATGATTCTTCTTGCATTTTTACAAGCTCCTGATTTCTTACTCGTTGATTTTCATTCTCTGCCTATTCAAATCCCAAATCTGAATACAATATATGAAGAAATATTTATAGAGACAATTAAAAGGCACCTGCATTCTTTTCCGTGCCAATTCATCATCATATCGTGCCATTTGAGCCTTTGTTTGTGCTTGTTGTTGAACTAACTTTTTCTGTTCTTCATAAATCACACGTTGCCTGTCCTGATAGAAATAAAATATTTCTATTAGAAACTTATTTCTGTTAGAAAAAATTAGTCAGTCATACATTATTTTTTTTGAGTTAGAGTCATATATTAATATTCATCATAGAGATAATTGTTTTTCACCTTCACAAACTCATTAGCAATATCTACTTCATAAGAGTAAAACTGGACTGTCTTAGACCTTTCCAATAATCCCTTAAGATTTAAGACTATGAATTGCTAAGATTTTAAAGTGACAATCTGAATATTGTATATTACACTACTAAGTATAAAATTAAAAAATATATAACAGGCAACACAAACAAGAAGTTAGAATAAAGTGGTCAAATATCAACCTTTATTTTACGGAGGAGAATACCAGACCAATCATGGATTGATCTGGTTTGGATTCATGGATCACAAGAAAATTATTATAGAGGAGACCAACCCTTATTCAAGAGCATTTGATATGCCAAAAGAAACAAGTAGCAACCTGTTCCTCCAACTACTATAACATGATGCAATACAATCAGGCCCTCAATCAAAATTAGCCCAGAGGAGGAGTATTTAAGAGTGAGCTTCTCCTCAGACGAAGACAACTTTTGAAATACATCCAATTTGGTACATCCTCTCATTCCCACTACTCTACTCTCTGTTGTGTCCTACTGCGCTCCTTTTCTGTTATCCTAACCTTCGACTAAATTTTCCTCCTCAGATCGGATCGATATCGGAGAGATCGCCATCATGTTCTGACCGCTCACCGTCGTTCTCTTCGTCCTGGATTACTCATCTCCTCATCCCTATCTATTTCTTAGTTAATTAGATCCTGTAATTCTGTACCTTGAGATTTCGTTTAATTACATTATATTGTTGGGTTGCTATTAATCGGAGTATATCACAACCAGCATTATGTATAAGCTTGGAGACAAAGATGGAACAAATTGAGATCACTGGATGCGATGAAGAGATGGAATTCAGACCTGGATTTTACCGGTATATTGTGTAGGAAAGAGGAAAAGAACCAATGGATTAACTAATACGCATATATGAGATGGTAAACCAAAGTGGATAACCAATAGGTTTTCCCTAGGATTGTATCTCAAGATATGAACATATGGTTCACTCAACAACCCACAAAAGAGGAAGTTAAATCCACGTTGTTCACATTTCAAAAGGGGAAATCCCCATGACCTGATGGTTTCACAATGGGCTTCTTCAAAGCTCTCTGGCCGGAACTAAAGAAAACAGTCCTAACTTGTGTCGGACAGTTCTTCAACGGCAAACCCATATTGAAGTCGGTCAATTACATCTTTATCACACTAATCCCAAAAAAAAACCATGGCTACCGAACTATCGGACTTTCGACCAATCTCGTGTCAACTTAATTTACAAACTTCTCAATTCTCACCGAAATCTTGGCTGACAGAATCTTCAAGGTCTCCTCTGAATTAATATCCCCTCACCAAACAACTTTCATAGTGAGAAGAAACATCTTAAATAACACCATCTTGGCAGACGGGATGGTACATGGCTTTGTGAGAATTAGAACCCCCAAAAGATGTTGTCATTTGTCTAAGTATCGACCTCAAAAAGGCTTTCGATATAGTGAAATGGCAAGCAATCACACACATCCTTGACGCAATGGGATTCAACCCTCTGTTGTGCAAATTGGTTAACAACTGTATATCCACAATCTCCTTCTTGGTACTGGTTGAGGGATCCCCCACTCCCCCCTTCACTAATTTTAGAGGAGTCAGGCAAGGGGACCCATTGTCTCCTATCTTATTCGACCTAGTAATGGATAATCTTAGCAGACTAATAGAGAAAGAGATCAAGGATAAAAGGATAGATACTTATATCGTGAATGGAGCGGTTTCCATCTCACACCTCATCTACGCAGATGATGTGTTGATCTTCTCAAAGGCAAATCCCAAGTCTCTAAAAACAATAAAAAAAATCCAGAGACTTTTTCCAAATTCTCAGGCCTCGAGATTAATCAGGAGAAAAGTTCAGCAACCTATTCAAAAATATGCATGAATGACCATTCTCTTCATAACATTCTCAACTTCCCAACTAAATCCCTCCCTATCAGCTATTTTGGTCTCCCCATAACGGGAAGAAAGAAATCTCGCGCGACATGTTGTAAGTTGATAAATCCAATAGAAAAAATGTTAGCCAGATGGAAAGGGAGATATTTGTCTTACGCATGCATAACCAAATTAGTAAATTGGGTCTTACAAAGTAAGTTTTAATACTGGGCAAACGGAACCACACTACCATGCACAATTATTAAAAAGATACAGAGCCTAGCCTACAACTTCATCTTGGATGGGAGAAGATGTAGTAGCGAAGGTGGAATAGGGGTCAGGGATATCTTTGCAACTAATGCTTCAGCATTGGTCAAAAGAGCAGAGAGGATGTGGAGTCCTAATAATTCCATACTAGCAGACTGGATAAAAATTAGGTACATCAAGGGAAGAAACATTGGGGAAATAGAGTGCAGACCTACTCTGGACTCTCACATGTGGAAAATAATACTAGCTAATAAGGAAACCATAAAGAAACGTATAAATTACTTGAGTAACTATATATGAGAGATGTAAATAAGTGGGAGAGATACTCGATCCCTTTTCATTCCCAATGAGTATCATATATATACAATTTAATACTACAATATCATATCACTAATTAGTATCATATTATATCATATCACTAATTAGTATCATATTATATCATATCACATATATTTATCATATCACTAATACTCCCCCCTCAAGTCTGATGATGTGAACAAATCAGCTTGTCCTTGAGATCTTTGAAGAGTTTGGGCTTCAATGCTTTAGTGAGAATATCTGCTTGTTGTAGAACATTCGGTATGTGTTGCACAACAAGAGTTTTGTCCTCCATTCTTTCTCGAACAAATCTGAAATCCATGGCTGCATGTTTGATTCTAGAGTGATAAACCTGATTGGCAGCCAAATGAGTTGCTCCTAAACTATCAGAAAACAGCTTGTAAGGTGATTTCAGATAAATTCCCAATTCTTTCAATAGAGAATTAATCCATTCAATCTCAGCGACTGTTAATGCAATAGCTCTAAATTCAGATTTTGTGCTTGAATCCTCAATATATATCATGTATCTTGTTTGACTTCTTCTGTCAACCACATCATTGGCCCAATCTGCATCGCAGTATGCTGTAATGTTAAAATCAGCTACTTTTCTCAAAATAATTTCCATGTTTTGAGTACCAGAGAGATATCTCAATACTCTCTTCATAGCAGTCCAGTGAATAGGTTTGGGTTTCTCCAAATGTTGAGCCAATTTACTTACCACAAAGAAGATGTCAGGACGTGATAAAATAAGATACTGCAACGATCCTACAATTCTTCGATAATCAGTAGGATTTGAGATCATATCTTCTTCTGAATATAGGTCTGAATTTGCTTCCATTGGAGTAGGAGATGGTTTTAAATTGTCAAATTTATTGAATTTCAGCAAGTTCACAAGATATAATTGCTGATCTAACAATAGCCTATGTAAATGTTTTTGGACTCTAATACCCAAAAAATAACTCAACTCTCCTAGCTTGTGGACAGCGAATTCTTCACCCAATTTTGCAAGCACTTCATCAACCTTAGCTGTATCTGATCCTGTGATAATCATATCCATAGTTTTTCATGCTACGCCTAGGCATAGGCGACCATGCGCTTCAGCGCATGTAGGCGTTTGCTTTCATGCGCTGGAGCAGGTTAGGCGGGATCTGACCCGGACCCGCCTAACGCAATAGGTCTGTTTTATTTTTATTTTTTCTAATTATTTTTTTAATTTAAATATAAGGCCCAACCACCCATTTAAATAAGAGGTTGAGGGTTTTAAAAAACCCTAACCTCTTTTCTTTCTTGTTTCTTGCACCTTTCTAACCCTAAATTCATAGAAGTCTTATAATCTATGTATTTACATTTTAAATTTTAGATTAATAGGTCTATTACTTTGTATTAGTAATTTCAGGTTTTAAAATTTATGTATATATTTTTTTAAATGTTTCTGAATTTACCAAAGATCAAAAAAGCGGAAAGCGCTCCCAATTTTCAGGGAGCGCTTTTTTAGCTTTAACCGCTTTAGCGACGCTTAAAGCGGAAAAAGCAGTAGTGGCATAATTGTAAATATTTGCAATTTTTTTAAAAATTGCATATATAGCCCTGTTTATATATATAATTTTTTCAAAACCTGTACATGTATGATGTATGATTAAACATAAAATATATATAAACCTGTCAATATTTGCCCATCATCTTAAAAATACACATCCAAAACAAATACATCCAAGTTATTTGAAAAAAACTATCAAATCATTTACTCTAATCATCTAGACGAGCACCTAATTTTATATTATCTAGGCGAGGTCTAGGGTTTGGGTAAGAAGTGTGAGTGAAAGTGAGGGTTAGGGTTTGTTAGAAGAGTAGAAAGGGAAATGAAAGAATTTAAGTTCTTCCATTTCGGGTAATGGGTTGGCCCAACCCATTTACCCGACCCGACCCACGAACACGCTAAAAAAAGCGATCTGAAAAGCGGTCCTAGAAAACCGCTTTTCCGCTTTTATAGCTTTAAGCGCCGCTTTTAAAACTATGGAATTTACCCATATTTTTTAGCAAATATATATAAGTTCAGGGTAAATTTGCAAAATTTACCCTATTTTCAGGCGACCACCTAGGCGTCGCCTGAAGCGCCTAGGCGGCCATGCGGTCATGGCCATCGCATGACCGCATGGTCGCCTAAAAAACCTTGATCATATCATCAACATAGACAAGTATATAAATTGTATATTCACCTAAGTGCACAAACAATGAAGGATCAGATTGGCTTGGTATAAAACCCATTAAATTCAGCACCATTTTTAGTCTGCAAAACCACATCCTTGAAGATTGTTTGAGACCATAGATAGCTTTCTTCAATAAGCAGACGTGATTTGGACATAATTAATCCATAAACCCTCTAAGTTGACGTATTAGAATCCTCTCTTCTAATTGACCATGTGAAAATGCATTACCAATGTCAATTTGATTAAGTTTCCAACCTCTTGAGACTGCAATAGTTAGTACTGCACGAATAGATACAAATTTTTCAGCTGGATCGAATGTCTCATTGTAATCTCTGCCTTCAATCTAATTACTCTCATTTGCCACTAGCTTTGTCTTCAATCTGTCCACAGTCCACACTGCCTCAGGCGACTGTGGCCTCTCTGCCTAAAATTAACTGATTTTTCTTTGACTTTAAGAAGTCATATAGAATTAATCACATTGTCTGTTGGCATCCTTGGTACCAACTCCCATGTTCTATCAATAACGAGCGCATCATATTCTTTTTTCATAGCTGATTTCCATCCTTCATTCTCCAAAGCTTGCTTGACTGAAGATGGAACTGAAATTTCAGAAGTTGATGTAGACAGTGCATACCTAGGATTAGGTTTCTTGATCCCTCCAGCTCCTCTGGTGATGGGCGTCTCTCATAATCAGTTAATTTTACTGATTTTGAAATTAAGAACTCATCTCCAGAGCTTTTTTCTTCTTCTTTGAAACAATTAAATTTCATTAAAATAGGGCTAATGTCAAGTTTACAAAAAATAGAATATAAAAAAATAAAAACAAAAGCAAAAAGAAATGAGCAAAAAGCTCATTGACTCTCTCCCATTAGCTATGTAGTCCAGTTATATAGTAACTAGATACGCTGCCTCAGGAGGTTGGTCTCTCATACTTCCATCATAGATGTCTCCAAAGGGTGACAACCGCTCTTCTTGTAATACATTGAATCACATGAGAGACTGATGTCTTTAATGACCTCTTTAAGGACTACCTCAGGAGGCAACTAATGTGTTGTCTGTACCTTTTATTTCTTTCTGTCTATATATGCCACTACAAACACCCAATAGCATTCCATATTAGCCCCCAAGGAGAAGAGTGGCGCGTAATCTTTTGTGCTGCCTTTGTCAGATCCCCCAATCTAATATTTGGACCAAGGTTTAAAAACCGGCGGTTAACCGCCGGTTAACCGGCTGACCGGTAAAATCCAACTAACCGGTGACCGGTTAGTTGGAACGGGTAAATGGGTCGATGGGGGCGGGTCTGACCCGTACCCGACCCGGTTACCCGTCTCAGTTATAAATAATTCCCTTATGGGCTTTATTTAATAAAGCCCATTATGTTTAATTTATTAAAGCCTCATTTCAAGGCTTTATTTTAATAAGTTTAAATCTTACTCCTTATAGATATCTTAGGTTTAGGATATTTTGAATTACATTATGGAATTAATTACTTATTTGCATTACTATTTTGAATGACTATTTTGAATTACTATAAACATGGAATAGATATATAAGTATATAACATAATTTCTGTTTTTAAAAAAAAATTACGAAAATACCCCTACCGGTTAACCACTGGTTAACCGGTGGTTAACCGGTCTAACCGGAAAACCGGTAAGCCAGAACCGGTTACCGGTTAACCGGTTTTTAAACCTTGATTTGGACTGGATTGGGTGGGAACTGGAATATTCATTATTTTCCAGAAAGCGAAATTCAAGTGTTCCACCAACGGAATTAATAGAGATCTGGAATAAGAACAGTTGAAGAAAAGATGACTTCTAGTTTCATCTTCCAGATTGCATAACAAGCAAACATGAGGCACTTGTACTCTCCAACTCCTCAGCTTCTTGAACTTGTTTAGGTGATCTCATTTCACCCTTCACAAGAGAATAATAGAGAATTTTGTCAACATCTTCGACCAAATTCCCTCAGCTAATATATCTTTATGCTTTCTATCTCTAATACTTTCCACTATTCCCCCCAACTTACTTATCGGAGTACTAGATCTCCACACAATCGTACTATTGACCCTACAATCCAAACATTTATTCACTAGGCTTCTTTCTGAAACAAAAGCTTTCAGAAAATGCGAATCCACAGTAGGTCTGATTTGTATATCATTAAACGCCTTTCCTTTAATATATCTATCTTGGATCCATTTTACCAGAATAGAATCACTCCTATCCCAGTAGTTTGAAGCTCTTTTAATATTGGTTGCAGTGGTGATAAAAGGAAGGTCTCTAACCCCTAGACCCTCTTCCGCCTTGGGAAGGACCATTTGGGCCCACGGGATCCCTTTCCTTCCGTCCCATATAAATCTATAGGCTAACCTTCTCACCTTCTTAGCCACAGAGTCAGGGATAGCCATACCTTGCGCCCAATAAGTATACTTTCCAGCTATTATCCAGTTAACTAGTTGTATTCTCCCTCCATAGGAAAGACATTTCCCACTCCATCTTGCTAAGAGCGCCTCTATATACTGGATTAGCTTTCAGCACTGTCCAAATGACTTTTTCTTTCCCGTGATTGGTAATCTTAGATATGTTATAGGTAAACTTTTAACAGTATATCCTAAGATATTATGCAAAGATTGATCTTCTGCACATACTTTTGAGAAGGTGGAGGAGCTCTAGATCGCATTTACTTCTAATCCCGAGAACAATGAGAATTTCTCAAGCACTGCTTTAATTGTATTAAGCGATTTCGGATTTGCTTTTGAAAATATGAGGATATCATCCGCATACATGAGGTGAGATATAGAAGTAGCACCATTCACCTGATAAGTGTCTATTATTTTGTTCTTTACTCCACTCTGTATCAATCTACTTAGAACATCCATAACCATGTCAAATAGAATAGGAGATAGAGGATCACCCTGTCTAATCCCCCTCTGGCTTTTGGAGGCGTTGGAGTTTCTTTCACCAGCACCGAAAAAGATGCAGAGGATATGCAATTCCAAATCATTTTGCAGAACATAGAAGAAAATCTATACGATTCAAGGGTGACAATTATAGCTTCCCAACTGACTGTGTCAAAAGCATTTTTAGGATTTATACTCAAGCAACACCTCTTAGGAGTTCTCTTTCTTCCAAAGCCATGCACCATTTTATCCGCGAGAATGGTATTATCTGAGATGCGCCTCCCTTGAATAAAAGCTGCTTGGTTTGGAGAGATGAGTTCACTAGCATAGTTCAAAAAGCGGCAAAGCGGTCTTCTAGGACCGCTTTCTAAAACGCTTTTTCTGGACGGTTATCGGGTCGGGTCGGGTTATTGGGTTGGGGCAACCCATTACCCATGTAAAATAACTTAAACTATTTTAATTTCCCTTCCTACCCCTCCAATTTCTATCTAACTATATAAACCCAATACCCTTCTAATAAAACCCTAATTTCCTTTATCACTCTCACTTCTATTTCTTCCAAAACCCTAGAGATATGGAAACTGAATCCCAATTTCATCATTGCATGAATGAAATGGAAGAAATTTTAAGAGATAATATAGATATTGGTGCACGTCTAGATGATTAGGTTATATGACTTGTAAATGTTTTTCAAATAATTTGGATGATGTCTTGAATAATTACAGGTTTATATATATTTTATATATATTTTTAAAAAAATTAGCATTATTTACAATAATGCCACTACCGCTTTTTCAGCTTTGAGCGCGCTAAAGCTTTTTGAACTATGTTCACTAGAGACCTTACTGATCCTATCTCTAATATTTTTGTCATTAGCTTGTAGATCAAATTGACACATGATATCGGCCTGAAATCCGACATATCTGAGGCCGTGTTTGTTTTGGGCACAAGCGTGATGAAAGTATGGTTAGCAGACTTCAACAAAGGTTTGCCTTTGAAGAATTGCCTTACACACTCTATCACTAGGCCTTTAAGATCTCCCCAAATTTTTTTGAAAAATTCCTAGGTGAAACCATCCGGCCTAGGGGATTTCCCATAATTAAAGGAGAACAGTGTGGTGACTGTGGTCCTTACCTCTTCCTCTAACGGAGCCTCACCTATTCATAGTTTCAGAAACCACTCTAGGAAAAATGACAGGAACCGCCGACCGTTGGGTGGTTGAATTACTGTTTTAAAATATCTAACACTATTTTCTTTTAACAGAACCCTAGAGGTGGTTTAAATTCCATCCGTATTGAGAATTTTAGATGTTGAATTTTTAGATCTCCTTAGCTTTGTGGCGATACTAAAGAATCTGTTGTTTTTGTCTCCTAGTTTTAACCAAAAGACCTTACTCCTTTGCTTCAGATCTGCCTCCTCTTTTGCCATAAGCTCCTTTAATATTCCTCTTATTTTTGTACTCTCCTCTTGGAGCGGGATAGATAAGGGATCCTTTTCCAAAGCTTCAACTGAGTTATTCAGATCAATCCTTGTCTGGGCTACCCTCCTCGCTGAAAGCCCTTTTTCTGCTGCCCATTGTTTAGAAAGTACCTTAACTTAAGCTTTTGTTGTAATTTATACAATCTAGTTCCATGTATTTGCTTTGCTAGGTCTGTCTTAACTATCTCTACATACGACGGATCCTCCAGCCAAGAGTTAAATAGCCTAAACGGCTTAGCTCCTTTTTCCACCTGAGATATTGTGATTAGCATACCTTTGTGATCACTGGTTTCATTGTGAAATTCCACCCTTGCTCCAGGCCAAGTATCAATCCAAATTTGGTTTGCAAAAGCCCTATCCAACTTTGTTTGAGTGAAATTTGGTCCTAGGGGGTTATTCGTCCAAGTATACTTTTCACCTATTGAATCCAGCTCCAATAGCTGAGCTATATCCGTAGCCTGTATAAACTCAGCAGGCCCCACATGATTATATGTTCCAGATCCTTGCCTTTCTTTAGCTGACCTTATTTCATTAAAATCCCCCCCTACAAGCCATGGAAAAGACGATATAGGCCCAATTTGCTGAAGAAGATTCCAGAGTTGCCTTCTGTCCTCCCTAGAAGTAGCCTTACCATATACTAGCGTATGGAATAAGATCATACCTCCGGAATTTTTCAATTTTGCATGGATTAACTGAGGATGAGAAACTAATATATCTACTGACCAGATTTTTTTCCTCCAAAACAACCAAATGGAGTCTGGAGATGCAGGACTGGAAGAGTCAGCATTATTATGCGAATCCTATTCTGGTCCAAACGTGTCCCTGATCGACTGAGCTTTATGCGGTTTAATCTTAGTTTCCAATACTGAAAATATATCAATAGCATTGGACCTAATCATCTCCAGAGCTTGAATCTGAAGAAATTGGAGAGGATATATGATCAACTGGATTAATTGGGGAAGATATTTGATCAAATGAAATAATTGGATCTGAATGAGATGTCGGAGTGACATCTTAAGTCTGAATTAATGGATTGTTTTGAGAAGAAGTACTTCTACTAATAGGCTCAGGATGAACAGGCTGAGTAGTATGAACTGAATCAGATCTGTTCTCTGGACTTGTGTTCACATCTGTGCTTGCCATTGCATTGTCTGATTGTGAAATATTTTCCACTGTTATGACATTCCGCATTCTGAATTGCCTGATTAGGGGTCTGAAAAATATTATTTAATTTCTCACTAAAAGAGAAATCATCTTCTCTAAATATAACATCTCTGGAAATATACACCTTCCCATCATCGGGATTCATACATATGTAACCATCACATGTAATCAGATATCCTAAAAATAAAAATAAAAAAAAAGATATCCTAAGAAAATGCAAGGCTTTGATTTGTCCTGCAATTTATTAGTTCGATATGGACGTAAATTAGGAAAACATTTACAACCAAATGCCCTAAATTTACCTAATTCCGGAGACTGTTGAAATAAAGCTTTCAATGGTGATTTGCCTTCTAAGTTCTAACAACCGAGTAGGATTGCGATTGTAGATGTGAATTGCAGCCATAAATGCATAATCCCAAAATTCAGTGGGCAAACTAGCATGCTTTAATATAGCAAGTCCAGTGTCGACAATATGTCGATGTCTTCTCTCAACTTTACCCATCTGTGGGTGAATGTGAGGACAACTCAATCTGTGAACAATTCCATTTTTATTCAGAATTTCATCTAGCTTTAAGAACTCCTTGGCATTATCAGTTTGCAATGCCTTGATCTTAAAATCGCATTGTTTTCTACCAACACACGAAATCTGAGAAAACATTTAGAAACTTCTGATTTTGCTCGAAGAAGATATAACTAATTATAATTTGTCGATGCATTTACAAAGTTCAAATAGTATTTATACCCTTCATTAAAACTACATGGTGCTGAACCCCATACATCAATGAATATAAGCTGCAAAGGATTAGCATAAATCGTATTTCTTGATATACCTTTCTCAGCCTTTTGGCTAAGATCAAGTGTAGTATCTGTTCTTATCAGTTTAATATCTGATATGTGGATTTTTGTGAATTTTGCTGATATGACAAAAATCACAATTAATATCATCATTACAAATATCTGAAAATTTAATGATGTTTTTCCTAGCCATTCACTTCATAACTCTAGTGTGGAGGTGTCCCAATCGATGGTGCCAAGTTCTAGTCGTAGCCTTCCCTTCTATCACTTGATTGACCTCCATTTGATTTATTTGGACAAGAAGCTTATATAATCCATCACTAGAATCTCCTTCAATTAGCAACTCTCCTGAATCCATATCCTTTACCATTACCTTCTGTGGATGAAATTCAATAGATACACAATTATCAGTGCAAAATTTCTTCAAAGATAGCAAGTTCTTGGATGCCGATGGAACAAATAGCAAATCATTAATAACAAAATTCTTGTTATTAGAAATAAAAGTAGAAGATCCAGTATGTGTAATAGGCATAGGGTTACCATTTGCAGCAAAAAACATTCGATTACCTTCATATGGTGACATTTTCTGAATATTTGCCACCTGATTTGTCACATGATTTGTGGCACCTGAGTCTGAATACCAAACAGAATTATCATAAATCATGTTTGCTGATGCAGTGGCTGCCTTAGTTGAGCCAGTAGATGACAATGTTCAGCCATGAGTAGGAGGAAATTTGGATAAATTGATCCTATTGTAACAGTTTAAGGCCACGTGTCCTTTTCTTGTACATATTTGACATGGTATAGATTTAAGATCCTTATATTCCCTCTCCTTTACTTCAGTGACAACATTAAGTGTCATAGATGTTGAATTTGTTCTTCTGTATTCTCGTTCTTCCAATCAGTTAGCATAGATTGGAGTTTGCGATATGTAACCTCACCATCTCTTGATGTAACATTCTGGATGAGAGACTCATATTCCTCTCCAAGACCTTAAAAGACAAGTAATACAAGATCTGGATCCTCTATCTTCTCGCCTGCAATTGCTAGTGCCTCCACGAGGGAATTGATCTCCACAATGTAATCAGAGACCGATCGACTCCCTTTCTTAACAGATTGAATTTTTTGTCGTACTGTAAGCACTCGAGACCTAGAGCTCGATGAAAATTCGATCTGTAAAACATTCCATACCTAGCCGATGTGCTACATGTAATTACATATGCGAGCATCGGTGCAGACATGGCCGATAGTAGCCATCCTTGGATCAATTGATCCTGTTTTCTGGCTATAGCATCCGATAGGTCAATTCTCCCATGGATGAAATCCAGCAGCTCATGTCCTCGCAAGACGACGACGAATTACGCGCGCCAAGCGAAGTAGTTTGAGCGGTCCAGCGTCACAATCTTTAGATGCTTGATGAAAACGATCTTGGAAGCATCTGAATTTGCGACTCCACTCCTATCAACAGTGCCGTCCTCCATTGCAGCGGAATTCAAGAAAATGAAGGACTGTTGAGGAGAAAATCCAGGATCGGGGAAGCTCACTCTCTAAAAAACTGATACCATATGAGAGATGTAAATAAGTGGGAGAGATACTCGATCCCTTTTCATTCCCAATGGGTATCATGTATATACAACTTAATGCTACAATATCATATCACTAATTAGTATCGTATATATATGTATAGGGCGCGATTCTGGGACGGACGGTTTTTCGAACGGTCCCTTTTGCGGACCTCCGATCCGGCCGTCCCAGAATCGGAACTGGAGATCGAAGCCGGTCATTCCGATCGGAACTGGAGATTGAGTTCCGCAAATAGAGGTGGGTTCCGCAGGGACCTCGCGATGATGGATGGATGAAGTTCCGCGGGGATCGCTATGATAGATCGGTTCGCGGGTTCCAAGAACTGGATGGATGAAGTTCCGCAGGGAAATCGAAGTCGGTAGTTCCGATCGGAACTGGAGATTGAGTTCCGCAAAATGGAGGTGGGTTCCGCGGGGACCTCACGATGATGGATGGATGAAGTTCCGCGGGGATCGCGAAGTCGGTCGTTCTGAACAAAGTGACCCGTCTGTTGATTTCACTTCTCGTTGGGTCGGTGATCTGGCTGGTGAAGACATTGCTGGTGAAGCTTCTGGCTTCTTCCTTTCACGTGAACCGATTCTTCGAAAGAATCCAGGAATCTGTTTTCAATCAGTACGTGCTGCAGACTTTGTTGGGTCCTCCGGTGATGGAATTGGGGAAGAACGTGGTCGAGTTTGCAAAGAAAGGTAAACAAATTACTTTTAAGAGGAAGAGAAGAGATGTGGTGGGAGGGAGGAGCAGGAAGGAAAGATCGATGTTGGTAAACTGAACCAGATGAGGCGGGAAAAGGTTAACGCTTGGACGATGAAAGAGTTGATGAGC
Organism: Zostera marina; assembly: GCA_001185155.1. Classification (NCBI taxonomy): domain Eukaryota; kingdom Viridiplantae; phylum Streptophyta; class Magnoliopsida; order Alismatales; family Zosteraceae; genus Zostera; species Zostera marina. The sequence continues at coordinate 98,830 of LFYR01001025.1, read as the reverse complement.
GTGATATCTAGCGGGTTCCTTACCATTTCGAATGTGATCGACGACGATCGTAAAGACGAGGAGATCACCAACGAGGTGGAAGCGAAAGGTGTTGGGTATCGGATGGATGAGTTCCGTCGGAACTGGAGATTGAGTTCCGCAAATGGAGGTGGGTTCCGCGGGGACCTCGCGATGATGGATGGATGAAGTTCCAAGAACTGGAGATGGGTTCCGCGGGGACTTCGCAAGTTGATGGAACACGCAAACGATTTCAGCAAATGGAGGTGGAGATTTCAGAAATGGATTTCAGGTGGAGATCGGTACTGGTTTTATAAAAGATTTCAGGTGGATTTCATAACGGAGGTAACCTTACCGCAGATGGGCCGCATGATACGGGCGGCCGTCTGTGATCCCTGGTGTATATTTATAATACATATATATGATATGACATATCAAATCATATATATGTATCATATCACTAATACTATAGGGTCACACAAATTGCCCCCTCCAAGCACTCAGAAATATTAAGGCCCAAAGGCATCCTACAAGAGATAAATCTAGGGATTTGGACCAAAAAGCCTCCCAAATTCTCCATGTTGTTGTAGAGAATTAAGGTCAAAAAGTATGAACACATTAACTAGGCTACAAAGTTGGAGGCTCAACATAAATACAATATGCCCGCTATGTGGACATGAGGAAGAAACATTACAACATTACAACATTTATACTTTAACTGCCATTACACTAGATCCCTTTTGCTAGAGTCCACTAGTTGTCTTAATAATGTTGTTTGGACACTTAGTGGGATAAATCCCTCATCTCTCGCAATAGACATCAGGATAGGCGATATTATGGAAACAATACAAAAATTTACCCACAAGTCCAGCTGTTGGGGGGTACACTGGATTATGCTAGCATCCCTTTCCTGGCACATATGGTGTGAAAAGAATAGGAGATTAAAACAGCACACCCTAAGGCTCCCAGAAATTGTTAGCAGAGAAAATATTAAGGATGTGAGCATTGCATATGATTCTACATCCTATAAAAAGCACAATCTTTTACAGATTGAAATACAGGCTATACACTCATGGGAGTCCAACCTTTTAAAGCTTCAGTCCTTGGCTAGTTAGTTAGGGTCATAGTTGTATAAGAGATAGACAATATTTTACATTTAATGTTTTTACATTTACTGTACTTGCATTTCCTTATATCTATAATCTTGGGCTATGCCCAACCTCCTTTTTCAGTAATGAAAGCTATAATTTCTCAAAAAAAAATTGAATTTGAATCATACACCTGAAATTTAAGAGCCTACGAAACCAGTTGGACTAAGTTAATTCTACTTGATATTATGAAAAGAACCTGGTAACAAGCATAAAACAACATAAATAATATATCACTGGAAAATCTCGTACAGTTTCATGCTGAGCTTGTATTGCCTGAAACTCCGCCTTAGTGACTGCCAAATCCACCTGTCTAGTCTCTTCCTGCTTCTTCATCAAGTCAAACACCTAAAAAATATCCAAGCACAAAAAATATGCACAACTGACCTTCCAACAAATAAAAAACCTAAAAAATGTCACATTTTTCAAAAAATGACAAATAACTACACCCACCTTCTTTGCATTGGACGACTGACTGATTTCCCTTAAAGCTTTTGCTCCTCTCTCGAGTGCCTCGGGATCGAACCCAGCCGCAGAAGTCCTGGGATTATCATTCTTTTTCTTTTTATCCTCTTCCTTACTTTCCTTCGGACTACTATCCAGAGCGGTATCTTTGGGAGGAATCTCCGAAGAAGAAGGAAGTGGACTTGAAGTTGAAGCCCCGAAAGGATTAAACTTGAAATTTCCCTCGGCATTCAACTGCTCGACCGAAAAAACCGCCGACATGATCACAGTCGACGCAGCCACCAAACCGCGAGAAGCAGCCATGGCTACAGAACGGAGAACAAAATCGAGTTTGTGTCAAAGGGTTTAAGGACTAAATGGAAGGGGGTAATTTGTGGTTTTAGACCTTCAATTTTAGTTTGATACTTTTTGCAAGGATTAAATATTCGGGTAAACGGACACCACTTTCCGGTCAGAGCACAACCTCTTACTCTGTCGAGTTCATTTCTTATCTCTTTTGAAAATCCTCTCTGCTTGCGTAGTTGGTAGTCATCGATTCGGTAATGGACAGTATGTGCACCATGGCACGATTCTACCCCACTGCAATAAGTTCGAAGACGGTTGAAGTTAGGACACTGGGGGGTAGTTCGAGTGTTCGCGTGATTCCGAAGAGGTCGAGAAGATACAAGATGGTTTGCATGGTGGTAATTGTGGAAAACATTTTATCTTATATGCAATTTTTGGGCTTGAAATATTTCACTTTTGTGATATAGAGCTTCTTGTTTTGTTTATTTAACTTCGATGATTTTGTGACTTGCAGGCACCAGCATATTTGATTTTGAAATTGGATTCTGCGGAAAAAACATGGAAGGAATTATCGGTACGCTTGTAACTTGCGATAACATTTATAAATGTGAAACTACCTTATGAGTTATATGAATAGAAGGATATTTTGTAAAAAATGTTTATATGAAAAATAATGGGATTAGATTATCATAAGAGATAAGACTAAATTTATACAAAATCTCCAATCCCCATAAAGTCAAGAGTTATTTCAAATTGTCGTTTTCTTATATTTTATCACAAATTAACCTCCATATAAATAATAAATATAGAAGGATGGAATAGGATATAATGCTTTATTTTAAGTTGTTACTTTAGTTCAGTGTTTTATTTTATGGCATTGATGAATTTCTATCAATCAGTTCAGGTCAAACATAAATAAATACGTGTAAACCCATGGTAAATGACTAATTGTCTTCTCTTCATTTTCATTGATTTACCGTTATAAATTTCACATGTATGTTTGATGTTTCCTCATTGTATTTATTTTAGGTTAAACTAGCAAATCCTGATGTTGTCTCAAATCCAACTGAGTATCAAAAACATGCACAGTCTATGGCAGATCTTGACGAGGTACAAGGATGTAATATCCTAAATGCTTAATCTGCTTGTTAGAAAGTTCTATGTACCATTGTTTATCCAACTTCACTTTAATCATGTTATTTTACCTTCGTTCAATTTATTGAAATGCAGGTAGTCACAACCTATGGAAAGTTTAAAAATTGTGGTAAAGAATTAGAAGAAGCAAAAGGTAGATATTGCTTCAGAGTTGTATTTTGAATGAATGATGTTTTTCTCACATTTTATTGTGTTTATTGTATTCACTGTAGCTTTAGCAAAAGAGAGTGTGAGCGACCAAGATATGGCAGAGATGATAGGTCAAGAGATTGAAAGTTTGTCTAATGAACTTAAGAATTTAGAAGAAAAGTTGATGGTATTGCCTTTTCTTAATTTCTACCTACTTCAAATCTAGTTTATTTCTTATCAGATCTAGGATGATAATAAAAAGTGTTTGGTTACAATGGCATACTCCTAGAAACAGTTGATGGTATACCGAGAGTTTATGCTGATCACCATAGCAAGGGCTCCACTAGAGGCTTTCAGAATGAAAACATTAAACTATTAGAGTGTCAAACCAAGACGATCCCTAAACGGTTACTATTGTCAGTTTGCTTGATTCCGAGTTTCCATTATTTCTTCTCTCTATGAAAAAGATTGATGTTATGACTCTGTATCATTCTAAATCACCCAGACCAGGCGATGTAATTGAACACTCAAATCATCTTATTTTCTGTAACTTTAATATTTCTGTTGAATTGAGTGATTTAAGGCTCCAAGTTCCAAAGAAACCTAATAAAAATTATGATCAATGCACATATGGCTTTAATTGATTATATGTTGAAATTCAAATTTTCTAGTAAAGATAATGTATTTTTTATTAACCATGTGTTAGTGTGATAAGTTCATTGTCAATTTGTCACTACTCACGATGTGAAAGACTGAAAGCTAATGATTTTCTTTTGAGTAATTCCATTCATGCAAAATTTTCTTCTTCTTAACTTGTTATTTCATTGCTGCTAGGTTATGCTCATTCCATCAGATCCTCTTGATTCTCGAAACATATTGCTTGAAGGTACTTTACATTGCTGTTCTTTCACTTCTTTCTAATATTCTCAAACACAAGTTCCCCTTAAAGTATTAAATCCATTTGTGCCATGGAATTTGTATATCTTAAATACTTCACATTATCCTTAATTTGATCGCTAGTAGAGGTTCTTGAAAGCCATTTATTCATTTCTTGATGTAAGGATATAGATGACTAATTGTAACTAGTTGGTTAGTTTGCTTTCAAAAAAAAACTAGTTGGTTAGTTTTCTCCTAGAACATTTTGTATGATTCAAAAGATCGTGAAATTATATATAGAGAACAATATCTCTATTAGAATAAACTGTAAATATATAAATAAATAAATAAATAAATAAATAAAATTAATAAATACTAATCGTAGTTAGTTAGGATTAGTCATAACAGAAATTATTTTGCATCACTTGTAATGCAATTGTACATTAACTTCCGGTTGTCTTCTCATATGGTATCTAGAGGCGATTCTTAACATAATTCAATCATCTTCCTCTGTCCGATCTACCAAGGTTTGTTAGAAGGGGAAGATCGCTGGAAGGATTACTGCCACCATTATCAATGCAAACGTTGCCGCTTCAAATGTTGCTTCTCCAGTGAACATCACTGCTTCTGGAAATGACCTCCCTACGACATTTAATATCCTTTCTTGGTGTCACACTCCCCTCTCGAAAACGAACTACCTTTGGTGGCGAGAGCAGTTTGCTGTTGTGCTCCTGATCCACGATCTTGGTCATCTGATCGATGATGATTACATCCCGCTGGATAGAACCGTCGGCGAAGCCATGATTCCAAGTTCAGGGTTCAATTGGTGGCTAAAAGAAAATCATCTGGTGGTCAGCTGGATCAGGGCGACGGTGTCAACGACGATTTGTCCTTTGATTAGGAAGGAGGAGTTTGCTCACTCTGTTTGGAAGAAGTTAGAAGCAATCCTCTCGTCGGAGTGCAAATAACACACACGGAACATCGAGGGCCATTTGTGTGCCTTGAAGAAGACATTTGATCTATTAATGATAAATTATTGCGTACAAGTGAAATCCCTCGTCGATTCTCTAATAGCATGCGGCACTCCGGTTGTTGAAGATGCTCTTATCGATTACATCATCAAATTATTAAGGGTTTTTGCGTGTCTCTCCTACCCACTACTACTCGTTCAAGGGAGAAATAAAATGGATAATAAATCAACAAAATGTTTATTTCTGAGTTACTCAAGCAAACACAAAGCCTACAAGTGTCTTGAGCTATCTTCCAGAAAAATCATCATATCCAGACATGTCAGATTCTACGAAGATATGTCGGATTTCAGGCTGATATCATGTGTCAATTTGATCTACAAGCTAATGACAAAAATATTAGCAGATAGGATCTGTAAGGTCTCTAGTGAACTCATCTTTCCAAACCAAGCAACTTTTATTCAAGGGAGGCTCATCTCGGCTAATACCATTCTAGCGGATGAAATGGTACATGGCTTTGGAAGAAAGAGAACTCCCAAGAGGTGTTGCTTGAGTATAGATCTTAAAAAAGCTTTTGACACAGTAAGTTGGGAGGGGCTATAATTTTCACCCTTGAAGCGTATGGATTTTCTCCTATGTTCTGCAAAATGATTTGGAATTGCATATCCTCTGCATTTTATTCGGTGCTAGTGGAAGGAACTCCAACGCCTCCCTTCAAAAGGCAGAGGGGGACTAGACAGGGTGATCCTCTATCTCCTATTCTATTTGACATGGTTATGGATGTTCTAAGTAGATTGATACAGAGTGGAGTAAAGAACAAAATAATAGACACTTATCAGGTGAATGGTGCTACTTCTATATCTCACCTCATGTATGCGGATGATATCCTCATATTTTCAAAAGCAAATCCGAAATCGCTTAATACAATTAAAGCGGTGCTTGAGAAATTCTCATTGTTCTCGGGATTAGAAGTAAATGCGATCTAGAGCTCCTCCACCTTCTCAAAAGTATGTGCAGAAGATCAATCTTTGCATAATATCTTAGGATATACTGTTAAAAGTTTACCTATAACATATCTAAGATTACCAATCACGGGAAAGAAAAAGTCATTTGGACAGTGCTGAAAGCTAATCCAGTATATAGAGGCGCTCTTAGCAAGATGGAGTGGGAAATGTCTTTCCTATGGAGGGAGAATACAACTAGTTAACTGGATAATAGCTGGAAAGTATACTTATTGGGCGCAAGGTATGGCTATCCCTGACTCTGTGGCTAAGAAGGTGAGAAGGTTAGCCTATAGATTTATATGGGACGGAAGGAAAGGGATCCCGTGGGCCCAAATGGTCCTTCCCAAGGCGGAAGAGGGTCTAGGGGTTAGAGACCTTCCTTTTATCACCACTGCAACCAATATTAAAAGAGCTTCAAACTACTGGGATAGGAGTGATTCTATTCTGGTAAAATGGATCCAAGATAGATATATTAAAGGAAAGGCGTTTAATGATATACAAATCAGACCTACTGTGGATTCACATTTTCTGAAAGCTTTTGTTTCAGAAAGAAGCCTAGTGAATAAATGTTTGGATTGTAGGGTCAATAGTACGATTGTGTGGAAATCTGGTACTCCGATAAGTAAGTTGGGGGGAATAGTGGAAAGTATTAGAGATAGAAAGCTAAAGATATATTAGCTGAGGGAATTTGGTCGAAGATGCTGACAAAATTCTCTATTCTCTTGTGAAGGGTGAAATGAGATCACCTAAACAAGTTCAAGAAGTTGAGGAGTTGGAGAGTACAAGTACCTCCTGTTTGCGTGTTATGCAATCTGGAAGATGAAACTAGGAGTCATCTTCTGGAAGATGAAACTATGAGTCATCTTTTCTTTAACTGTTCTTATTCCAGATCTCTATTAATTCCGTTAGTGGAACACCTGGATTCCGCTTTCTGAAAAATAATGAATATTCCAGTTCCCACCCAATCCAGTCCAGATATTAGATTGGGGGATCTGACGGAGGCAACACAAAAGATTACGCGTCACTCTCCCCCTTGGGGGTTAATATGGAATGCTATTGGGTTCTTGTCGTGGCATATATGGATGGAGAGAAATAAAAGGTATAGACAGCACATTAGTAGGCCTCCTGAGGTAGTCCTTAAGGAAGTCATTAAAGACATCAGTCTCTCTTTTGATTTAGTGTATTACAAGAAGAGCTGTTGTCACTCTTTGGAGACATCTATGATGGAAGTATAGGAGACCAACCTCCTGAGGCAGCGTATCTAGTTACTCTATAACTAGACTACATAGCTAATGGGAGAGAGTTAATGAGTTTTTTGCTCATTTCTTTTTACTTCTATTTCTATTTTTTGTAAACTTGGCATTAGCCTTGTTCTAATGAAATTTAATTGCTTCAAAAAAAAAAAAAAAAAGATTCTACGAAGATGAGTTTCCCTCAATTAAAGAAGAAGATATGATGTTCCCCACAAGTAAAAGACTTCATCAAATTGAAGCTCCAAGGTTGATATTAACAACTCTTGCTTCAAGCACACCTGAAGAAAATGTTCAACTACTCAAAAGATCTACTCGTATAAGAAGAAGACCGGAAAAAGATAATGATTTCGTATCTCTTTTTACAACATTAGAAGAAAAAGAACCTCCAAGATACAAAGTTGCAATCTCTCAGCCCAAATGGGCCTCAGCCATGAATACGAAATAAGGGCATTTCACATCAACAAGACATGGGAATTGATCAAACCAATCTTAGGTATGAACGTAATTGGCTCTCAGTGGGTTTTTCGAATTAAAAAGGATTCACAGGGAAAAATAAATAGATATAAGGCTCGATTAGTAGCGATGGGGGTTACATCAGGAATATAGAATTGATTTTGAGGAAACGTACAGTCCCGTAATCCGTCACACCGCAATTAGAACAGTAATTGCCCATGCCATCCATCTCTTCTAAATAGGTGTTAAGTCAACTTAATGTCTGCAACGCGTTTTTACATGGGGACTTAAGGGAAAACATTTATATGAAACAACCTCCATGCTACATACATCCTAAATTCCCAAATCGTGTGTGCAAACCAAAGAAAACTTTATATGGTATCAAACATTCCCCTCAGGCGTGGTATTGCTCTTATAAACATGAAATTTATTAACAGCAAGGCTGATTCGTCCCTATTCATCAAAAGGGAAAAAAGGAAAATAATCTACATTCTGGTATACGTAGACTATCTGATCATCACAGGAAACAATCTTGGATACATAAATTCATTCATCAAACATTTATGTCAAACATTCCACTGCAGAGATTTGGGTCTTCTGAAATATTTCATAGGTATTGAAATTATTTACAACTCCGAAGGCGCAATACTTTCTCAACAAAAATACGCTAAAGATATTCTAGACAAATTCAGCATGTCAAATTGCGCTTCATTTATCAATCCTATAGCTTCTAAGTCCAAGTTGTCAGTTACTGATGGAGAGATTTTATCAGATCCTACTACTTATCGACAAATTATTGGATCGTTACAATATCTTACTTTGACTTGACCAGACTTATCTTACGCAGCAACTCAATTTTCTCCTTATCCAAGGACTGGTCATCTTAGAGCAGCTAAACGTATTTTAAGATATATTAAGGGTACTATAGACAATGGGATTCGATATTTTAAGGATCAACAAAATCAGATTCAAGTATTCAACGACTCTTCTCATCAGTTCTTTAAGAATACGGTCAATGCCTTCAGTGATGCTGATTGGGCAGGTAGTCCTGACACGACGGTCTTATACTGGTGCTTGCGTATACATGGGAACTAATCTGGTTAATTGGTTTTCGAAAAAGCAACCTGCAGTAGCAAATACAGAAGCAGAATATCAAGCATTAGCAAATACAACATCTGAAGTTCGAGGATTATGTCTCTTATTACGGGATTTAGGAATTCAAATAAAACGTCCTCCTATAATTTACTGTGGCAACAAGTCAACTCTATACTTAGCATCAAATCCAGTAGGAAAGAATAGAACACGACACGTGGACATGGAATATCATTTCGTAAGAAAGCTCATAGAACGAGGAGTTCTTCATGTTTCATATATTCCCACAGATTGTCAGGTAGCGGATATCTTCACAAAAGGATTGATTGTCTACAGCTCAATTCTCAGTTCTTCTAGATAAACTCAAGCGCTCAGATTGAAGGGGGTGTGTTAGTGTATAAGAATAGACTGTAAATATGTAAATAAATAAATACTAATCATAGTTAGTTAGGATTAGTCATAACAGAAATTAGTTAGTATTACTTGTATAAATACACACACATACTTGTACAAAACTAATCACTTGATTAATGCAATTGTACATTAACTTCAGGCTGTCTTCTCATAATCTCTCTATGATCATGGCAATTTCCACCCGAATTCCACTATTTCCCAAATACTCATAATTTTAGAAATAATTATGCTACAATACTGCCTGAACCTGATGTCCATATTTTCCATATTCTTTCTATCCATTTTTGGTACATACAAGGATTTTTTAGAATAATCTCTATTTGAAGAGCCAAAAAAAGAGGATTTCTTTTCCCATAATATATTTATGCTTTAGTATTTTCTTGCTTGTATCAGTATAACAATGTTACCATAAGAGGTGGTTATTGAATGTGTATATTATGAATGCATGTAAATAATGATTCCTTTTTTCTTGATAGTGAGGGCTGGAACTGGTGGTGACGAAGCAGGACTTTGGGCTGGTGACCTAGTAAGTTAAATTTTGTCTCTCTCAATTTTTGTTTATTAAAATATAAGATTTAAAATTCTTAATAACTTAGTTTAAAAATATTTTTTGTTCAATTTTCCTTTATGTTGTTGCCAGTTGCCACTACCACAGGGTCAAGGTAGAGTTTGGCATTTTTCCATGTACCCATAAAATATTCGATAAAGATAAAATTACCTCTGTAATTAGGGCTAAAAAGGTACTTGATAACCCTAAAATTTAAACAAAAAAGCTCGCTGGAACTTCAGATCAGCAGTAAAGATTGTTGGAAGTGCTATGCATCATGGGATGTGGATATGGTTCCTGAAGAGAGACAAAGATAGGGTGAAAACTGAAAACAGTAAAAATAATGCATGTACCTGCCTACCTGAGGGTTCAGGGACTGGGAAGATGGATTGCATGAGGGGTTACCCGGAATAAAAGTATTAAATCTTTGTTAAAATATATAGATGTGGTTTTGGTGATGCAAAAATTGTAATTTGTTAATTATTCAAATTTCAAATTATTCTTTACTTGTTACATATAGATGCAGTTTAGAAATTAGAACAAGTTTTAATGAATAATGATCCATCTTTTACCATAGTTAGGGAATCAATGTCTGTATTGCAATGCAAATGACTCAATGATGTATTGGTTATCATCTTTCATCTTTCTTTTAAGGAAAATATAAGGAAACAAAACCATGGGTATCTCTTCCACCCATAAATATTTCCTGAGAACATCCTAGTTCTACCCTGGGTATCCCTTCCAACCAATTATTGAATTTTCACCAAATACATTCCATTTATAATTCCAGAGTAATTATATTGAGTTCATTTGCAGGTACGCATGTATCAGAGATACAGTGAGCGCAGTTCTTGGAAATGTACTCCAGTTTCTAGTTCAGAGGTATTTGGCTGATTTATTTCTTATACTATGAAGTATGGACTCCTGTCTTCGACCAATTGATGTGGTAGTAAATATCTCCTTGTGTGATACAAGTAAATTAAGAAAATGGAAGTTCAATCCCCATGGACACACCAAAGTAACAATTAATTACTATTTGAGTATTTGTAAAAAAATATATTAACACCTTATTCTTGCCATCTTTTCCCATTTTCGCCACACATCTTCTGACCCAGATATCATAAATTCATAAGGATTATTTTAGTTCAGATTGCTTTGAACATTAGGATTCTATGCATGTTTCTTTTATCACAGGGTTGAAGCTTACTCACAGATATGTACTTCAGGCAGAAAAAGGTGGATTCAAGACCTTTGTGATGGAAATTAAAGGAAAAAGAGTCTATAGTAAATTAAAATTTGAATCTGGCGTACATCGTGTCCAAAGAGTGCCTCAGACAGAAACACAGGGACGTATTCATACGTCCACAGCAACTGTTGCAATCATGCCAGAGGTAGGTTTTTGGATATTTTTTCCTTTTTACAAACACATTAATTGAATTAAATATATTACTATATTTTACTTTTTAGGCCGATGAAGTGGAAGTGGTCATTGATCCAAAGGACATTGAACTTACATCGGCGAGATCTGGAGGAGCTGGAGGTGCCATTAACTTACATACATAGCACTATAATTTTGTTTGGGAGTTTAATAGATAAATAAGACATACATGCTATTTTATGTATTCTAAACAATGTATTAACCCTTCAGTTCAACATGTTCAGGTCAGAATGTGAACAAGGTGGAAACAGCAATTGATCTCTTTCACAAACCCACTGGTATTCGTATTTTTTGCACTGAGGAAAGAACTCAACTTAAAAACAAGACTCGTGCACTTCAATTACTCCGGGCAAAATTGTGAGTTTTTAAAATTCTAGGATTGAATCAAAACTTTCTTCCCTTGATCATTATTTGTTGAAAAAGTGAAATACAGCCAAAATATCAAGAAAATGTCTAAGAAGAGAGAATTTAGAATGTCTGTTTCTGATATAGGAACCAATCATTGCAATTCTTGTTGTGGTAATAACCAATGATTGGGCCAAAATGGGTTTTAAACCGAAACTACAGTAATTCTCGTCATTAGTAATCTCACCAAAGGGTCAAACTTTTGTGTTGAATCTTGCAAATAAATAACTCAAAATACATTTTCTCCACATGGAAAATATATATCAAAATATTTTATTTTGCAGATATGAAATCAAAGTAAGGGAACAACAAGAATCTATCAGAAGTGAACGATTATCTCAGGTAAGAGAAGCTCAAGTATATTTTACCATATTGAAATGGAAACCATTCTTTGTTATTTATTAATTATTTAGTTGTATCCAAATTTCACAGATTGGTACTGGTTCTCGGTCAGATAAGATCAGAACATATAACTACAAGGTATGATAAATGTTACACAGATGATTCATTATGTTAAAGAAATTAATAAAACATGGAGTTTCTTGATATTCTATTGGTCATACCGACCGGCACCACCCTCACTGCTTTACTTTGACAGGACAACAGAGTAACTGATCACCGGTTGAAGATGAATTTTGAACTGTCGTCTTTTCTTTCAGGTGATATTGAGACGGCTGTTCAGGTGAGCTTCATTCGATATAACAATAATTTCCATTCCATTAAGTTTAGTCTGTAAAAAAAATATTAAAACTTAGAAGTATACATTGTGGTATTGACAATTCTCATGGGCTATACTTTAATCATGCAGTCATGTACCTCAATGGAGGAAAAATCTCGGTTGGAGGAACTAGCAGAGTCTGTCAACACAGCAAATGCATGAGTCTGCCAATTCACACAAACATTGTCTTCGAAAATAAGCAAAGCAATTAAGTTTAAACTAAAACAACAAATCTTTATCATGCTAATTAATTCCCATTCTGTATTTTGTTGATAGATGTATTATTTATCAAATGGATTGAAATTGATTTTCTAGAAATCAAGATTCTTAAGCTAAGCAGACTATTGGAACTTAAATCCTAAAAAGCAATCAAGATAAGCTAAATCCACTTTTCCGAGTCATGAATCCAACTCTGTTTTCTTTTTCTTTGTATCTTTCATGTCACCAACTTCTACACATTTCTCCCTCTTCTTCTTCTTCTTCTTCTTCTTTTTCTTCCACTTTGGTTTTCTAGTTTCCTCTTCTTGTTCCTTCAAGTCAGAGTGAAATTTCGAAATTAGTAATTGAATACTTGAATTATAAAAATAACATAACAGGGAAAAAAATACCTCACTCACCTCATTAGAAGAATCATTGAAAGAATCAACATGGCGCACTATTCTTCCTGATGTTCCATCTGATATGAATTTCACCGAATAAAAATAATAATAACCTTAAATCAAAAAAAATGGAGGTGAAAATTGACTAGGGGAAAACTTTACTGGCATAAACTGCTTCCTTGGCGTTTTTTATAGCAAGTTCCAAAAGTTCTGGATTGATCGAACTTAACCCTTCTGGCTGCTGCATTTTTCTCTTAAGAAATTTCGCCAAAGCTGCAGCCTTATTCGTCGTCATCGGTCCTCCAGGGTGAGCTAACCTATCAATTGAAATTCAAGATGTAAGTAGGAGCAAAACAGAACTTTGTAGAAACTCGGCTCTTCCGTGTTAGGTAGAGAGAGAAACCTCGGCTGTTTATGTTTCTGTTGGTGGTGGTGATGGCGTGGTTCTTGAGAGGATGACAAAGGTAGAGGAGAGAAGGAAGAAGGTAGAGTAAGGGAAGACGAAGGTAGAGGAGCGAACTTACTACCACGGAGAGCGCGGAGCTCATCTTCCGTCAACATAGTAGCTTCGTCTCCGCTCATCTGTGCGAAGAGATACTCAGACTATTGCTATTTAAATAAAATAAAATAACCATTAGGACCCGGCCCAGACCATGTAGTCTTAAAGGGTCCGGGTCTGAGACCCAGCCCGGTTATATCCCTAAGCCCAGAGGCCCCAGATCTTGTAAGAACTACCGTCCCAAGAAAATTAATAATATAAATAATAATGATTAATATTTAATATTTAGATCATTAATAACAATAATCAACTTCCACCTAAGCTCGTTGCCGATGGTGTTCCTGGAGGTCTGTCGTCTCCTTCTGCGAAAATGGAGTTCAGGAATTGCGCTCGCCGAGTCACGGGAGTCCGAACTTTATCTTCGCAAAATCAGGAACCCATTGCTCGCAGAACTACGAGAATTCTGAAAGAAAATGAAAAAAGACCTCAACCGTCAAGAACATCCGAAGCCACCTTCACCTGCGGACGTACGCAGGTGAAGGTGGCTGCATAAATATAATAATACTAAATATTTTTAAAATATTTTGTTTATAAATGATTATCTTATTAATAATTAATTTATTAATATATTTATCCCGTCTATCTATATCTTAGAGATTTAGAAATTTCATTTTTTCCTTTTCTTCTGTCTCCAACCATTCTTTTTATTTTTTGACTTCACTCTCCACACATTCATTCATTTAATTTTTGACTTTTTTGTATATTAAAGACGTTTACTTCAGAAGATAATAAATATTAATCGATATCGTGCTGAATTATTTTATCTAATTATTAACAAGCAGTTGAAAGATTTGAATGATCCGTTTTGCAACATCAAATATGGATCTAATTCAATGCATAAGTTATTTGACATCAGATAATGAATTTCGTTTTTATGATAAAACAAAAGTACTGAAATTAACGAAATTTTATCATATGAATTTTTTTACTATTGACATTAGAACTCTTGAAGACGAATAGTCAGAATTGTCAGAAGATGAACTTTCGAATTTGAATGAAATTGAAAAGTTTGCCGTAAAATTGATTGAGAAGAAAAAATATATTGTATGTTTTTTAGTGTTTCGTTTGTTAAAATTAAAATTCACATTATCAATTGCGACTGTTTCATTGGAAATATCTTTTTCAGAAATAATTATTATGAAATCAAGTGTCGTAATCTTGTGAAATCGTATAGATGATGTTTGAATAAATGATATTTTAGTAACATATATTGAAAAAAATATATTTTATAATGTTAATAATGATGATGTTATGTATCGGTATTAAAATACGACATATCGTCGAGAATAATTAGATTGAAAAAAATATATTTTTGAATTTGATTTAAAATTAACCCGGTAAAAAAAATTGTATTCACAGTTGTTATAGACCATAGTCCAATAATATGTCCTCGCCTTCGTTTGCTATTTTTATCTCTGAAATAATAATACATTCTTTAATGTCAGTTGTCGACTAAGATTTTAAATGAAGTTGTTCAATTTAAAATCATATTAGGATTGGTCATGCCTCATGGGTACGGGCATACCTACGATATGTCACTTATAATATTTCTAAAATTTATATATAAATAACTCTTCATGAATTATGATCAATTAATTAACAAGGATTTTTTTATGTCATGGTGTGATTAACAAAATCTTTTAGAATTTTAATTCATGAAAAGAGACAATTTGATTAATTCCACCAATCACAATTGAAAGAGTTTTATAATGTTTTTAAGGAGGAAAGATTCAAAGCTTCTCACCATCAGCGGGCTGAAGCAATTAATTAGCATGGTGACCTAGAGGTCCCTGCGCAATACGATATAAATAGCTAATGTGGTAATCATCTCTAATGACTATCTCTAGGTTTAATCAAACTCCTCTTTAATTTTCATGTATCCAAAAATCTTAATCAATCAAATCATCTTAATAAAAATAATAATGAATTGATTTTATGCAAATTACAGTCTTACAGAATAGAGAATACAGATAGATTTTAAAACATTTAAGTAAAAATAAAAATTAATAAAATAAAAATCTTCTCTAATAGACTAATATAAAACAAAAGTAACGTGTGGTGTAACATAAAAGTCGACGTTGTTAGGCTTAAATTTAACGTACAAACACATAGATTTCTCCAAAAAAAAACTCCTTATCTTTTCCATCGCCCATCTTAACTTCCAAAACAATCAGAAAATGGTCCGGTCAATTATGACCGTTTCTTCGCCAACGTCGACATCGACCGGCAGTGAAGACGATCCCGACGAGTCATCTGGTCAATTATCCAATGACATTTTTCTTTCACATCGTCCGATGGCCGTTCTCTCTGACCACATCGGATCGGTGTCGTGTGTGGCTTTGTGCGGTGAGTTCATACTCAGTGCCTCCCAATCGAAGGACATCATAGTCTGGCAGCAACCGGTTCTCCGGAGATTCACGAAATTCGGGAACGGAGAGGGACTGGTGAAGGCGATCGTGGCCGTCGGGAACCAACTATTCACGGCGCATCAGGATTGTAAAATAAGAGTATGGAAGGTATCGACCAAATCTAAGAATAACTTCCGCCTCAGTTCGATATTGCCGACGACTAAAGATTACTACCTCGCCAAATTCATCAACAAAACCAACTACGTCAGAACACGGCAACGTCACTACCACCACCACTACCAGACCCACAAGCTGTGGATTGAGCACACCGACAGCATTTCATGCCTTCTCGTCCACGACGGCATGCTCTACTCCGGCTCCTGGGACAAGACGTTCAAGGTGTGGAGAATCTCCGATCTTAAATGCATGGAATCGATAAAGGCCCACGATGACGTCATAAACGGACTCGTCGTGGATAGCTTCGGCGTGCTGTACTCGGCTTCCGCCGACGGTTTGATAAAGCTATGGGAGAAGCATTCCAATGGGTGTCATACCCTGAAGGGCGAGTTGATGTGTGGGAGTGGGAATGGTCACAGCAAGGAGATGGCCTGGAACTGCGTCGTCATCAACGGAGGGTACGTCTACGGCGGTAGTTCCGACGGGTTTGTCATGGGTTGGAATATTATGGAGAGAGGAGATGAGATGGGTTTGGCTTGTGACGTCAAAGCACACGACAAGGCTGTTCTCTGTATGTGCTCGATAGCTGACGTGGTTTGCTGCGGTTCGGTTGACTCGACCATTTCTGTCTGGAAAAGAGGAACCGGATGCGGTCTTCTTAAGAAGATCGGTGTCATCGGAGGACATGAAGGTCCGGTGAAGTGCTTGGAAGGCACATGCTCCTCACGTGGGGGTAATGGATGGTTTGTTTTGTACAGTGGTGGTCTTGACAAGAGCTTGAGAGTTTGGTGGGTTGCAGTTGGCGATCGGCCCATCAAGTCAAGGGCACCTCTAGCTCTACTTTGTAGCTTCTAGATTCATTCTTTTTCCCCTCTTTCTCCACCCACTGGGCCCACACTAACTCACTCAAAGCCCAGTTATTATGAATCATACAAGATTTTCACCCTCCACTCTCCACAATACATACAGCTATATTTACTATGAATGAGTTCTTTCATGTACATTTCAAAATATAATTTTCATGCAAAGATTAATTTACCAATATTTATATTTATATATAAATATATATATATGTAACATACATGATACATACATATATATATATATATATTTACATAATTAATGAACACATTTTTTTACATTTACAACTTACAAGCAATGAAATCTGTATGTAATATATATATGATATACTAAATACGGCTATAATGCTATATTATATATATCATATATCATATGCTTGATGAGAAGAATGTGATGCAGCAGCGAGTAAAGCAGAACCTATTCCAGAAGATCTATGGTCAAACTCTTTGAGAATGATGTTTTCAGCGATATCATCTCCTAAGATATCGGTGACAGCTTCATTTAGATATTCCCTGAACATGGTATACTCAGAATATAAGTCTCCTTCTATCGCTATAACAGTGCGTTTTGTTTTGATATTTTTTGCGCGACCACCTGAAATGCCACTACTTCCATCCCTTCCTACTTTTTTCATTATTCCCACAATTCCAGCCGCAACTAACCGTGCAGCTCTCCTCGTCACCACATCACATAATCTTACAACAAGCCTTCTTGTTTTCAAGGGAACTTTAAAAACCTGCAGTTATTTATGTTGGATCATGGATATGGTTTGAAAGACTGAGAGAAGAAGAGATTTTTCATGTCCAAGATCTAAAGGTTTTTATTTCACCTTAAAGGTTTCCATCAAGATCCTAGCAACTTCAGCCAAATCTGCAGAATCATCTTCATGCATGGCCACTATCAATGGCATCCTAAGAACCGAGAGAAAAGGAGAATTGATACTTCGACAATTTAAGCCCAAGAGAAAATAAACAAAAAATTATACAAAAGAATAAAGACCTGAGAATAAAGGGTTCTGAGAGATTTGGAGCATCACCACCACCAAAAAGATCTGAATCCTCAGCCATAGCCCTGATCACTCTTCTTACAATGTCACCTAGATACATACTTGAGACCATCTTCTCAAACCCCTAAATTATTCACTACGAATTAGAATGGGCATGGGATTTACAAAAACCCCTAAATTATTCACTACGAATTAGAATGGGCATGGGATTTACAAAAACCACTAAATTATTCACTACGATATAAGAGGCAACTCACCTGATCATTTCGGCTTGGACTGTCTTCGTCTAATGCAACATCATATGATGTTCTCGGTAGATGTGATGACCAAAAACTTCCCCATTCCAAGTTGATGACCTATAAATGGTTGGGAGAATCTCATGAAATGTGCAAACTAAATCAATAGAATAAACCCATAAAAACAAAGACACACCATGCCTCCTGAATTCGTAAAAAGACCTTGACTCTTAATAATCGCATCAGTGCGTTCTACATAACAAGCATTAGTTCCTGTACCGATAATTACCGCTGCAACAGTGTCTTCGTCATAATAATGACAAAGTGCTAATGTTCCCACGGTATCGTTCATCTGCTTGGAAATAAGAGCATGTTAAACTTTATTGGCAAAAAACAGTATTGTTATAAAAAAATCACAAAAAAATCCATTAGTCAACTCTATCACTAGTCTTTTTTTTTTTGAGAAATTAAAGCTTTCATTACTGAAAAAGGAGGTTGGGCGTAGCCCAAGATTACAGATAAAGGGAAATGCAAGTACAGTAAATGTAAAAACATTAAATGTAAAACATTATCTATCTCTTATACAGTTGTGATCCTGACTAACTAGCCAAGGACTGAAGCCTCGAGATTGGACTCCCATGAGCTTATAGCTTGTATTTCAATTTGTGAAAGATTGTGCTTCTTATAAGATATAGATTCATATGCAATGCTCACATCCTTTATAATTTTTCTGCTGACAATTTCCGAAGACCTTAGGGTGTGCTTTTTTAATCTCCTATTCCTTTCACACCATATGTGCCAGAAAAGGGATGTTAGCATATTCCAATGTACCCACCAACAACTGGACTTGTGGGTGAATTTTTGTATTGTTTCCAAAATATCGCCTATCTTGATGTCTATTGCGGGAGATGAGAAATTTTGCCCACTAAGTGTCGAAACAACATTATTAAGACAGCTAGTGGACTATGGCAAAAGGGATCTAGTGTAATAGCAGTTAAAGTATAGATGTTGTGATGTTTCTTCCTCATTTCCACATAATGGGCATGACGTATTTATGTTGAGTCCCCAACTTTGTCGTCTAGCTAATGTGTTCAAACTCTTGACCTTAATTTTCTACAACAACATAGAAAATTTGGGAGGCTTTTTGGCCTAGATCCTTAGATTTATCTCTTGTAAGCTGCCTTTGGGTCTTAATGTTTCTGAGTGCTTGGAGGGGGCAATTTGCGTGACCCTATAGTTACTCAGGCAATTTATACATTTCCCTATTGTTTCCTTATTAGTTAGTATTGTTTTCTACATGTGAGAGTCCAGAGTAGGTCTGCACTCTATTTTCCCAATATTTCCTACCTAATTTTTATCCAGTCTGCTAGTATGGAGTTATTAGGACTCCACATCCTCTCGGTTCTTTTAACCAATGTTGAAGCATTAGTTGCAAAAAAATCCCTGACCCCTATCCCACCTTTGCTTTTTGGGATTGCCATTTTTTCCCTTCTACTACATCTTCTCCCGTCCCAGATGAAGTTAAAGTGTTCAGACTCTTGACCTTAATTCTCCACAACAACATGGAGAATTTGGAAGGCTTTTTGGCCCAGGTCCCTAGATTTATCTCTTGTAAGATGCCTCTGAGTCTTAATGTTTCTGAGTCCTTGGAGGGGCAATTTGTGTGATCCTAAAGTTACTCTGGCAGTTTATACATTTCCCTATTGTTTCCTTATTAGCTAGTATTGTTTTCCACATGTGAGAGTCCAGAGTAAGCCTACACTCTATTTCTCCAATGTTTTTTCCTTTGATGTATCTAATTTTTATCCAGTCTGCTAGTATGGAGTTATTAGGACCCCACATCCTCTCTGTTCTTTTGACCAATGCTGCAGCATTAGTTGCAAAAAAATCCCTGACCCCTATCCCACCTTTGCTTTTTGGGATTGCCATTTTTTCCCTGCTACTACATCTTCTCCCATCCTAGATGAAGTTATAGACTAGGCTCTGTACCTTTTTAATAATTGTGATAGCAGTGTGGTTCCGTTTGCCCAGTATTGAAACTTACCATGTAAGACCCAATTCACTAATTGGGTTCTGCCTGCGTAAGACAAACGTCACCCCTTCCATCTGGCTAGCATTTTTTCTACTGGGTTTATCAACTTCCACCATGTCGCTTGGGTGTTCTTTCTTCCTGTTATTAGGAGACCATAGTTCAAAAAGCGGAAAAGCGGTCAACTTTTCCATAGACCGCTTTTTCAGCTTTGAGCGCTTTAGCGCGCTTAAAGCTGAAAAAGCGGTAGTGGCATTATTGTAAATAATGCTAATTTTTTTAAAAATATATATAAAATATATATAAACCTGTAATTATTCAAGACATCATCCAAATTATTTGAAAAACATTTACAAGTCATATAACCTAATCATCTAGACGTGCACCAATATCTATATTATCTCTTAAAATTTCTTCCATTTCATTCATGCAATGATAAAATTGGGATTCAGTTCCCATATCTCTAGGGTTTTGGAAGAAATAGAAGTGAGAGTGATAAAAGAAATTAAGGTTTTATTAGAAGGGTATTGGGTTTATATAGTTAGATAGAAATTGAAGGGGTAGGAAGGGAAATTAAAATAGTTTAAGTTATTTCACATGGATAATGGGTTGCCCCAACCCAATAACCCAACCCGACCCGATAACCCGTTCAGAAAAAGCGTTTTAGAAAGCGGTCCTGGAGAACCGCTTTAAGCTAAAAAAGCGACGCTTAAAGCGTCGCTTTTTGAACTATGGAGGAGACCAAGATAGCTGATAGGGAGGGGTTTAGTTGGGAAGTTGAAGATGTTACAAAGAGAATGGTCATTCATGCATATTTTTGAGTAGGTTAGTGAGCTCTACTCCTAATTAATCTCGAGGCCTGAGAATTTGGAAAAAATCTCTAGAATTTTCTTGATTGTTTTTAGAGACTTGGGATTTGCTTTTGAGAAGATCAACACATCATCTGCATAGATGAAATGTGAGATGGAAACCGCTCCATTCACAATATAAGTATCCATCCTTTTATCTTTGATCTCTTTCTCTATTAATCTGCTAAGATTGTCCATTACCAGGTCGAATAAGATGGAAGACAATGGCCCCCCCTGCCCGATTCCTCTAAAATTGGTGAAGGGGAGAGTGGGGGATCCCTCAACTAATACTGAGAAGGAGGTTGTGGATAGGGTGTCAAGTAAAGCTCAAGCTCGTTAAGCTCGCGATGGGCTCGGAAAGAAGTATAAAAAAATATTATATTTAGAGAGAATGGAGATGAGCACAATTGGTAAAACGTTTGTTTAGCATGTGAGAGGTCACGTGTTCGATCCCCAATGTCTCCAAATTATTTCTTTTAATCTGCAGGTTAAGTTCGAGCTCAGGCTCGCGTGCTCGAGCCCGAGCCTGGATATTGCTTTAACGAGCCAAGCCCGAGCCTGGCTCTATAAGCAAAAGCTCAGCTCGTTTGACACCCTAGCTGTGGATATACAATCGTGTACCAATCTGCACAACAAAGGGTTGAATCCCATTGTGTCAAGGGTGTGTGTGATTGCTTGCCATTTCACTGTATCAAAAATCTTTTTGAGATCGATACTTAGACAACATCTTTTGGGGGTTCTAATTCTCTCGAAGTCATGTACCATCTCGTCTGCCAAGATGATGCTATCTGAGATGTTTCTTCCCGCTATGAAAGTTGTTTGGTGAGGGGATATTAACTCAGAAGAGACCTTGAAGATTCTGTCAGCCAAGATTTTGGTGAGAAGTTTGTAAATTAAGTTGATACAAGAGATTGGCCGAAAATCCAACTTCAATATGTTTTTTTGGGATTAGTGTGATAAAGGTGTGATTGACTGACATCAATATGTGTTTGCCGTTGAAGAACTGTCTGACACATGTTAGGACTATTTGTTTTTGTTCCGGCCACAGAGCTTTGAAGAAGCCCACCGTGAAACCATCAGGTCATGGAGATTTCCCCATTTGAAATGCGAGCAACGTGGATTTAACTTCCTCTTCTGTGGGTTGTTGAGTCAACTATGTGTTCATATCTTGAGATACAATCGTAGGGAAAATAACAGGTGTTGGGATATCTGGGAAGGGAGAACACTTGTAAATATCCTTGAAGTAATCCATACTCCTTTTTTTAAATTGGGCTCTTGAGATGACTACCCTACCCTCTCCATTTATTAATTTCAACGTTGAATTCTTTGCCTTCCTTATCCTTGTAGCAAGACTAAAGAACTTGGTGTTTGAGTCACCTAATCTAAGGCAGTTGACCTTGCTCCTCTGTTTGTGATTAGCCTCCTCAGTGTTGAGTTTGTTGACTAACTCCTGCTTTTTTTTACCTCTTCTTGGATAGAAGGGGCTATTGGGTTTGTGTTTAGTTGCTTCATTAGGGAATCGAGATCCTCCCTAGTTGTTGTGATCTGTTTTGCATCATTACCCTTGGTTGTCGCTCAATCCTTTGCGAGTAATTTGACCTCTTTTAATTTTTGTTGTAGGCAATATAGCCCATTGCCACAGATCGGCTTAGCTAGTCCTCTCCTGGCTAGGTCGAGGAACTCTTGCTCCTCTTACTAAGAATCGAACAATCTGAAAGGCTTTGGTTTCTGTGCCATTTGTGCAATTGAGATGAGCATTGCGGCATGGTCACTATAAGAGTCATTCCAAAACTCTACCCTTATCTCTGGGAAGAGTGTAATCCATTCTTGATTAGAAAATGCTTTGTCCAGTCTGAATTGTACAAACCTATCCCTTACCTGCTTATTATTCCATGTGAATTCCCCTATTGACGAGACCTCGATCAACTCTGCTAGGTCGGTAGCTTCAATGAATTCAGCAGGCCTTCCATGTGCATAAACCCCCGCCCCTGGTCCTCTCCTTTGCTCTGGAATTCTTATTTCATTGAAATCACCCAGCACTAGCCATGGGTGGGAGTTGATACTTGATATTAGGTTGGATGACCTTAATTGTGTCCCACAGAGGTTTCCTACCTTCCTTTGTGTTGCTTGCATAAACTACTGATATAAAAAACACCAATTCTCCTTTGTTGTATACCTTAGCATCAAGTATCTGCCTATCCAACAGGATTGGTTCGACCTTCCATTGGTCTTTTTTCCATAAAATCCAGATTGAGTCTGAATATTCTGGGTCTTGTGGGATGTTGTTTGAAATTACCTCCCACTCCTCCGAAAAACTATCTCTAACTGTTTGGAATTGTTTTTTTTACTCTAATTTCTAGCAACGCTACGATGTCTAAAATCTTTTTGAGCATGACATTCTTTATTTCATTCTGGAATAGAAGGGAGTTAAGCCCTCTAACATTCCAGGTCATTAGCGTCATTGCTTGGGACTAATGACCTGGAGGTGATGGGATGGTTTAGGCTAGTTAATTTCCCAGGTGGCCTTTGCCACCTCAGCAATTGAGGGGGATTTTTTGCTCGATGAAGCATTCGAGAAGGTGGCATATCCCATGTACAACCATCTCTACTTAGGGTCGGGTTTTTTGGAGTAACCGCCCTTACCATTAGGAGTTTGTTGGGCAGAGTTCTAAATACAGTAGTGAGGAGGTCTATCCTCTTCCCCTTATTAGTTGTGTAATTCTTTTGATTTAAGCATTTAGTTGGATCCTTATTCACTTTTTTCTTAGGTCTACCTCTTCTTCCTACGTTTAGTTCACTCATTTGTTTCTTTCTAAGATTTAATGTTTTGTTTTCCAAATTGTCACTTTCATTTAAATATTACCTTTGGGCTGTAATATTTTCCTTGGGCTCACGGCCCATCGGAGTATTTTGGGAGGGGGGTTCTATTGTTTTTCCTTTATCCTGAATTATTTCCTCCCCCTCAGATATTGCTTTTTTAGAGGCAACTCTGTCCTCCCAACTGTGGAGAGAGACTTGCTCTTCGTCAACTACCCTTATACTCTTGTAAGTTGGGGAGACATCGTCATCATAGTCCCTCGAACTTTTGTGCATTAATAAATTCCAAAAGTTGGAACAAGGCAGGCTGTTGTTTGGGGGGCTACTCGGGTCATTTTGATTTTGGTTGGCAGATTGGTCCTTATGATTCAAGTAGTTCATTTGGTTAACCAGACAGTCATTTAAGGTGTTGGGAGTAGTAACAGGATTTATCTGCTGGATAAGGTTATAATCCCAAGGAAGATGATTTTTTAGAGGAAATTCCTCTAAAGCATGCATACGGCTCTGTAGGGGAGTATTGTCAGCAGAGGGAATTAAATGTGTGAGGAGTGCTCAGAGTCCACACCTGTAGAGAAGCCGAAGCATCTGCCCTAGAAGCAACCACTAGAGACTTACCTGCTCCTGAGCCAGTAGCCAAGTCCTGCTGCACCGACACGTGTCGAAGTGTTCAAGAGTTGCTCCAACCGGTATTGATTCGGTAATGCAGCTTCAGCGATGTGTTGTGGGGTGCAATTCTCGATGACCTGTGTCTGACTTCCGGCGTCTCCATTATCTTCAAGGTTGAGCGTCTCCGATGGTTGATTGACTGGTTGGCTTCCTATAGAGCTTCCGGTTTTGTTGCTCCCTAAATCTTGATTCTTGTTCTGTTTTGACTCGTTTTGAAATCCAGGACGACAGCTAGGTAGGCGGTGCCCAAATAGACCACACTTGGTGCATCTTCTTGGTCTGGATCTATAATGTACCTTTAGCCATGCCATCCTCCTATATCCTCCCTCCTCGATCTCAACTTTGATCGACATCTGATATTTAAAACTTGTATATGCCATGAAACATATCCTCAAAGAGTTTCGATACTTGTGCGTCTCAAAGTATTCTCCATACAGAGGCTTCCCGAGAGTATTTGCTATTATGTTCACCGCCTCCTTGGAGTACATATCGGATGTTAGACCTTCTATAATTGCCCATCGGGGAATCATATCATAAGCTTCAGCATACACCTTTCCTGGTAGTTCCTTACTGATAAGAATTGGCGCGTCGCCTAGTTGATCAAACTTCCCGTCACAGCATTTAAGATAATATGAGATCTCTCTGAAGGATATGGTGAATATTGATTCTTTGAACTTCACTATTTGAATCTGTCTCTCTACATTCCATTTGAATTTGGTAAAACTCGTCAATCTTTTGAAGCTAGGTGTGTCGCCAATAATTCTGATAGTGAGTTGTAATTTTTCTCCATATTTGGAGGGTTCGCTGCCCTAAGGATGGCCACATCTGGACAAGAAATGTCACCCGGGGCAACCTATTTTAAGCCTCTGAGATCACCCAACTCCGGATTGGACAGTTTCCATTTATCAATATACCCGAGTCTGGTCTGATTTTTATAGTTGTTCGCAAGTCCTCCCCTTTGATTTGCTCTGCCTGAATTTTTATACTTCTCGTAGAATTGCCTCCAGAACGACTCTCTCTCTAAAAGGAAGTCCCTACCTCCTACTCTCATCTCCTCTCCTCTGAATCCTCTGTAATTGCTTTGCCTCTGTTTGAAGTGTGCATCATCTTCAATCCTTCTCCAGCCTTGATTTGTTGTACTCCTCTGTCTTTTACACTCTGCTTCCTTATCTCTAAAATGCTTCCAAACCTTTGTTGTCGCTTCCCTTGACATACTTCCCTTTACCACTATCTTGGTGGTTCTCACTCTTTAGAAATGCTACACAAGAACTCAGATTTCCTTGCTAATTCAGAACACCATTTAGTTTGCAAAGAAACTTTTTTCCCAGCTACTCGAGGGAGGTCTGACCAATAGAGAGGGGAAAAAACCCGGGGTGGACTCAATGGCCTCTTATCATTCTTTTGGTGTGCTCTATGACATCTTTCTCTGGGATAAACTACTCAATGGATGATCGGGTAGCTAAAGAATTTTGTTTCTAGGCAACCAATCATGGTATTTTGCATTAGCCAAGAGCAAAGAGACTGTGGGGTGGTTCTCCTACCAGATGAGCCTTGCCGGAGAGATCTGTGGTGGCTCAAAGAAATTCTGCCCTCCTCACTGCGATATGAAGGTCTGGAAGCCGCAAAGTCCGGGATTGTGTAGAGAGGCAAGACTCCCTCCCTCGTGATGAAGTATGGACAAAGTCTGAACGCAAAGTTTGAACGAAGTGATGAAGTCTGAACGAATTCTGAATGCGAAGTTTGGACTGTCAGGACACTACCAGGTCGCTCACGAAGTCTGAACACTTGAGATGTCAGAATCGCGATGTCAAAGTCGCTCGCGATACGGAAGTCACTCGGGAGTCCCGCGACAAGGATTTCTGCCGCTCGGGAGTCGCTCGCGAAGGTTCAATCAATCGCTCGCGAGAGACGCTCGCCAGTAAATGAGAAAGGGATTTCCAGCTCGCCGAAGTCGCTCGCCAACAAACTTTATCACTAGTCATTAGTCAACTCTATCATTAGCCATTTGTCTAAAATTATTATCGATATGTGTAATCACCAATCAATTTAAAGCATATTACAATTTACAATCAATGACATTTGATCAAACAAAGTGAAAAACACATTATTAATACCGAGATAGCTTAAAGCTGGAAAGTATACTAGTGAAAAACTCATATTAATAATACACTATTATCCCTCAACACTATGTATTTTTTATTGATGCCATATAAAAATCATTACGCAAGATGTACACTGTACAGATTACAAAAAATGAGCATACCAACGCTGCGACCTGCATGTGGAGTCCTGTTCTAGTCATTGCCTCTTCTAAACATTCAGAGACATCTTTATCAACCTAATTAAACAGTGACAGATTTTAAACATTGAACTAACATTTAGCAAATATACACCCATATTTAAAAATATCACGAATTGAAAGTTCAGATTAGTAAGAAGGAATAAATGAAATAAAAATGAAAATAATTAGCAACTCAAATACGTCAATTAAGGCTTTTTTATGCACCATGTGCTAATACTGTCCCCAGCCTCCACTATGATGATGAGGAATATATGATTAGCTGGATCTTGAGCTGAACCATGTAGTGATCCAGCTAACCACTAAAATTCAAAAGGAAGGAGGCAAACTGTTGCACTTGCATCCTTCCTTTTCTGCCAACGTAGAGCACTACTCCAAAACAAGTTCTGCGATGTTTGAAATTTATTTCATTCTCAATATCTGTGATTGGGTCAACCCAAACTATTTCATTTACGAAAATTGAAAATTTTAATCTTATCAAAGAAAAAATGACTCAACGGTAAAGGCATATGGATTCTCACCCATGTTTTACAAAATTATCTAGAATTGCATATCCTCTACTTCCTTCAACGTGATGCTTTAAAGGACTTCCTCCCCCTCCCTTCAAGAACCCCAAAAGATTCAGACAAGACAATCCATTGTCACTTATCTTATTCGACATGGTAATGAACAACCTTGAGTAGACTCGAAGAGAAAGAGGCACGGAATAAGAGATTGGACTTACCAAGTAAATGGAACCATCTCCATCACCTATCTGATGTATGCAGATGATATTCTCATTTTCACTAAATAAGGCCTACCTCAAATCCCTAAAAGTTATCAAAATTCTCAGGACTAAAGGTCAACACCATAAAGAGCTTTGCCACATTTTCTAAGGTTCTAAGGTATCTCCCTTGGATCCATATATCTAGTATTGAGTCTGATTTTTCCCAGAAGTTTGCAATTCTTTTGATGTTTATGACAGGTACTATGACGTCTAGATTTCTTACCCCTAATCCTCCTGCTTTGGGTAGGGTCATTTGTTTCCAAGCTATTCCTTTTCTCCCGTCCCATATGAAGTTATATGCTAGTTTCCTTACCTTTCTTATTATAGATTCAGGCAGGGTTGTGCCCTGTGCCCAGTAGATGTATTTCCCTGCAATGATCCAGGCCCTTAGGAGTGGTTTTCCTTTGAAGAATTGAGCCACACAATCCATTATGTTGATTTTTAGTTCCTCCCAGAATTTCTTGAAGAATTCTGAGGTGAAGCCATCCAGACCTGATGACTTGTTTGTGTTGAAGGTAAATAGTACTACCTCTTTTACCTCTTCCTCAAATGATTGTTGTATTATCCAGTCATTCATCTCTGGGGTTACTATCCTTGGGAATATTGTTGGTATGTCTGGGTGTGGGGAATTTCCTTAAATAGATTTTTGAAGTAGGTCATACTGTTTATTTCTAATTGGGATCTTGAAACATTTTTGTTCCCCTCCCTGTTTAGTACTTTAAGTGTAGAGTTTTATTTTCTTTGTTTTGTAGCTATGCTGAAGAACCTAGTGTTTTTGTTCCCTTCCTTTAGCCAGGAGACCTTGCCTCCTCCCTGAGGAGCAGAGTTTTGAGATTTTTCCTCAACTTCAGACTTTCGGATTGTAGTTGAAGTGAGTTTGGGTCTCTTTCCAAGTCTGTGATAGTTTTGTCTAAATTCGTTCTTATTTCCTTTACTAGCTTTGCCGAGTTTCCTTTTTCAGCAGCCCATTGCTTAATTTTCATTTTTGCTCCCTTTAGCCTATATTAGAGCCTAAATAGGCATGTTCCTCTGGTAGATTTCTTTAGTTCCTCCTTCACTATCTCACAGAAAGTCTCATCCTCTAGCCAAGAATTATAAATCCCGAATGGTTTTGCTCCTTTCTCTACCTGTGATAGGATAATAATTATGGCTTTGTGGTCACTTGTGCCATTATGGAATTTTGCCCTAGCCTCTGGCCATTTATTTATCCAAGACTGGTTTATAAAAGCTCTATCTAATTTGGACTGTACGAAATTTGGTCCAGGGGAATTGTTTTCCAAGTGTAATCCCCCCAATGGATGGTGGCTCGAGTAGATGTGTCATGTTTGTAGTGTCTATAAATTCAGATGGCCCTCCATGTGAATAAACTCCCACTCCTGTTCTTTCTTCTGGGGATCTAATCTCATTAAAATCCCCTCCTATTAGCCAAGGTGTATTGGGTATGGGGTCTATCTGTTGTATCGCATTCCATAGGATTTTCCTTTCTTCTCTAGTGTTCTTTCCATAGATTGGGGGTGTAAAAAATTTCTAATCCTAGAGTATTTTTTAGTCTCATGTGCATATATTGTTGGTGTGTATTCTGTTATGCCGACAAAATTCTCTATTCTCTTGTGGAGGGTGAAATGGAAACATCTAAACACGTTCAGGAAATTAAGAAGTTGGAGAGTACAAGTACCTCCTGCTTGCTTACTGTGTAATCTGGAAGATGAAACTAGGAGTCATCTTTTCTTTAACTGTTCTTATTCCAGATCTCTCTTAATTTCGTTGGCGGAACAGCTGGATTTCGCTTTCTGGAAAATAATGAATATTCCAGTTCCTACCCAATCAAGTCCAGATATTAGATTGGGGGATCTGACGGAAGCAGCACAAAAGATTACGCGCCACTCCCCCCCTTGGGGGTTAATATGGAATGCTATTGGGTGCTTGTCGTGGCATATATGGACGGAAAGAAATAAAAGGTATAGACAGCACATTAGTAGACCTCCTGAGGTAGTCCTTAAGGAGGTCATTAAAGACATCAGTCTCTTCTTTGATTCAGTGTATTACAAGAAGAGTTGTTGTCACCCTTTGGAGATATCTATGATGGAAGTATGGGAGACCAACCTTCTGAGGCAGCGTATCTAGTTACTGTATAACTAGACTACATAGCTAATGGAAGAGAGTCAATGAGCATTTTGCTCATTTCTTTTTTACTTCTATTTTATTCCTATTCTCTATTTTGTAAACTTGGCATTAGCCTTATTCTAATGAAATTTAATTGCTTCAAAAAAAAAAAAAAGCATCCTTCTGTTTTCTTTTCTCTGTGCCCTGTTTCTCCCCCTTAATTTAATTGTTGGGTTGGTCCAACATGGGTTGTGCGTTGACCTTAGGGAAACACAAGGGATGGCTTTCCTTTAATTTTTCCTTTCGAGGCTTTTTTCCCTCTGTTTGTTGCTGCATATTTTCCTATTATAGTAACGTAGATCAGGGGGGAGGGAATCAGCCTCCGAGCAGATTTCATTGCCTTCTGACCCAATGTGTTGATGGGTCGGGTTACTCTGGTATGTTACCCCATTGAGATGTTGGTTCGGATCTATTGTCCCATTGGGTTGTTGAGTCGGAATGTCGGGTATTACTGTGGGATGGCATGTTTGAGTTTGGATTTGTGGGTTGGTGGTATTTCCCTGTTGGGCTGGATCCAGTGTACCTGTTTGGTTGATTTTATTTTTGGTATTGTTGGAATCCTCCTTTGGCATGTTTGAATCCACTACTTCATTCCCTTCTTTTTGATTCATTATTTTACACGAATTTACCTGTTTTTGTGTCACTTAGCAATCAGATTCTGAAGATATTATATTTGTATCCTCCCAGCTGTGATTTCTAGATTTTTCGTTGTTCATCTGTGGTATGTCTGAATTTGAGATGCTTTCCTCATACTCGTACTCATCCTCCCTGTCTGACAACAGGGACCATCGGTTATAGACATTGGAAATTTCTTTGGGAGATTTTTGTTTTGTTTTGTGGGTAGTGTTGTTTGCTGCAGATATTGTCAGTCTTCCTTTTGATTCTCCCTCCTCCCTGTCTTCCTCTCCCGGAAGTGATTTCTCAGCAACAAAGGTTTGTGTATCTGTTCCAGACTGTTTTTGTGATTTTGTTCATTCTGGCACGGGAGAGATTGCCTGGTCTTTTGTCTTGGGTTGCCAAGACCTAACTGCCTTTGCCACATAGCCCTCTTTTGGTTGCATTCATAGTTTTTAAAGCGTCGCTTTAATAGCTTAAAGCGGAAAAACGCTCCTGGAGGAGCGCTTTCCAATTCGCTTTTTTTAAGCGGGTAAGTAGGTCGGGTTGGGTTAGTGGGTTTCTACCCATCACCGGGCAGTAGAAGCTTGGAGAAGGGAGGAGGAGATGTCGTCGTGAAAATTTATGTGATCGGCATCGTCGTCGTCGTCATCAATATCAATTTCAGATGATTCAAATCCTGACGACGTTCCAAGAAGAAGTTTATTTATTGAAGTATGATACAAATCCTGATTCAATTTCAGTTTATTTATTCAAATCCTGATGTATGATATATTTGATAGATGTATGATACATCCTCGTAATGGGCTTCCGGGAAATTGGGAGCGCTTAAAGCTCAAAAAGCGCTCCCTGGAAATTGGGAGCGCTTTTTATTATTTGAAACTATGGTTGCATTGTAGGGTATGTTGGTGCTAGCCTATTTTCCTTTGGGGTTGCTGGGATTTCCCTGTCTTCTTCTGCCAGTTTGGTGGTATTTTCTACTAGCATTGAGCTGGATGTCCCCTGGCATTTACTTGACTGATGTCCAAATTTTTTGCACCGGGTGCATCTTATTAGAATCACATCATAGGAAACTTCCAGAGTTGTGAGTGACTCCATCCCATCCCCTTCATTGATAATCATTGGGATCTTGGAGATATAGTTTCTGTTGGGTCTGCTTGGAATGCCACTCTGAGACAATGTGGATGTCGGCTTGAATTTGCGTATTCTGCCACTAAGGGGGGGCCTAATACACTTACGATGGAGTTTACTACTGATTTTGCAAACATTTCCGACTTCAAACCTTTTACATATGCCCACTGTGGAATCCAATCATAAGCTTTTTTGCACACTTGCGCTGGTGGTTCCCTTCTTACCATTAGGACAGTATCACCTAATGATTCCCATACCCTATCCTTGCACTTGAGGAAATCCTCTCCCCTTGTAAAGGACATGGAAAATGTGGCATTTTCAAATTTTTCTATATGGATTCCCCCCACACACACTTCCCATTTATTTTTGGCAAGGCAAGTTATGGCTTTCATTGAGGGAGTCTTCCCAAAGGCTCTGATAGTTATTCTCAGACTTTGTCCAAATCTTGGGAGCTCTAGTTGTGCTCTGTGGACGTAGGCGTGTTTGTGTTCTGCTCTAATTAGAGGTGGTACGAATTGTAGCCTCCTTAGTTGGTGGAAGGTGTCTGACGTTTCCTTCCTCCATTTGTTGATGATGCCTATGTCCATTGATTGCATCAGTAGGTTTTTTGAAAGAGCTCAGTTTCTGCTTGCTACCTGTGCTATTTGAGTTCTAATTGGTGTGTCTTTGATAAAAAAATTTCCAGAATTGCTCCCTTTCGTTCTGGAAATCCCTGTTCTCCTACATGCTTTTCCTGTTGAGTTCCTCTCTCCTGTGACAGTTTCTCCAGTCTGCTCCTTTCTTCATTTCTTCAGTTTTTTTTTACTGTTTTTCTTTTGAATTAAAACAGAAAACGAAATTTAAAACTAAAACAGACCAGAAAGCTAAATTTAAAAACGAAACTGTAAGCAACGAAATTTTAAGCTAAAACAGAAAACGATTTTTTTTTTATAAACTAAACTGAAGAACGAAATTTAATAGAAAAAACTAATCCGGAAACTAAAATTAAAAAAAACGCAACAGAAAACAGCTGCTAGCAGTAAGGGGAAAAGAGTTAAAATAGAGGGTAAAAAACTCCCTGAAAACGTAAGGGGGTGGGTGCTTCTCCTCCTAGCTATGAGCAGTAACAAATCAAGACATGATCAGTAACCAACCCGGGGGACCTTCTCCTTACCCATCCGCGAGCAGAAACAGAAGCAAAAAACGGGGAGGAGCAAAAACGTCCCTAGTAGGAGCCCTGACAGATCATCTGAACGGGCAGGAACCCTAGCCACGAGAAGACTCCTCTTCCTCTAGTAGAAAGCAATAGCCCAAACCCTACTCGCGAACAGGATCCCTCAAGGTTTTCTATGCGTCTATGCGTTCATGCGATGGCATTTTAAGCATATAAGTATATGCGTGCATATACGCGCATATACGTAAATATGCGACATGTTATATTTACATGTATTTTTTAAAATTACCCCTGATATTTCCATAATATATGAATAATATAATATAGCAAAAAGTGTTCCAATGACCCAATAAAGTTTAAAAGTCTAAATAGTAAATAGAAATTGCATAACAAAGTCTAAAACTATATAATTAACAATAGTCTAAGGGTCTAAGCTCTAAGGAGCTTGCTCAACATCCTCTTCAACTTCAGCTCTAAGGAACGCTCACCGGAGTTCTACTGCTGGTCAGCCTGGTCCGTTAATGTCCGACGGAAGGGAGGGGGAATGGAGGAGGAAACTTAGGGTTATTTTTCTATGCGTTTTTTTTTTTTTTTTTTTTTAATGGGTAAAACCCTATTACCCAATCCGACCCGGCCCAGACCCGCATAGAACATCTATGCGGGGGTCTGGAAAACCGCATGGTCGTTTATGCGGCGCATAAACGTCGCATAGAAAACCAGGGGATCCCTAGCCGTGATCGCCTCTCTTTCACTCGCAGGAACCCTAGTCTCTCGCAAAAATCCTAGCCTCTCGCAGAAACCCTAGTTGAGTCTCAGATAGATATTGGAATTAATAAAATTATATTTACGAAAATGCCACTGACGTAAAGGCGCACAAAAGCTTGCAATAGCTCAAATCAAGGTTCCGGATGCGCCTCTGCGTGATGCGCCACCACCTGGAGCACTTGAGCATATGCGTGCAGATACGCCAGTGACATTTTCGTAAATATATATAAAACTAAAGGAAATTCATTTTTTTTTTATATATCTAAATTATATCAATTAAATTTTTTAGTTAAAAATATATTGGATAGAAAAATTATTATAATACATATATTTATTAATTATTATAACACCCTATAATTCATTGTAACACCAAAGTTTAAACACCGGTTAACTGGTAAAGGTATCTTCGTAATAATATAGCTCTTTAAACGGCTAGGGTTTCTTTAAACTTATAAAAGAGAGGATTTTATAAAAAGAAAATAATAAATAACCCAAAAGACTTTTAAAAAATAATAACGTAATGGGCTGGGCCTTTTTTAATACATCTATAACATCAAAAATACTCTATAATAATAATTTATTTAACTACACTTTTTTAGTCTCACATCGATAGAATTCAAAAAACACAAAAAAAGTTGGTCTATAAATAAATATTCATTTTGTCTAAAACAAATATGAAATCTTAAGAGTGGGAGGAGCTTATATTAAAAATAATATAGCTCTGTTCATAGACCAATGTATAAAAATTTATAAGGTCTTAAAATAAATAAAAAATCTAGCCTTTTTTTAAATAAAAACAAAACCCTGTTTTAAGTTATTTAAATAACTTAAAATAGGTCTGGATCCGGGTCGGATTTTACCCGGATCCGGCTAAGGGAGATGCGTCAGGGTTAGGTGCGCCATCTCCCTTCAAGATTCTTGATACGCCATCTCCCTTCAAGATTCTTGATACGCCATCTCCCTTCAAGATTCTTGATACGCCATCTCCCTTCAAGGTCACATCCGCGCATATGCGCGCGCATCCGGAACCTTGCCTCAAATGCTCCAGCTGGTAGCGCATCGCGTAGATGCGCATCCAGAACCTTGAGAATCAGTACTAAAGAAGGTTTAAAAATTTACATAGAACTTCATATGAAGATAGAAAAAAGGGAATACCATGGTCCCAGGTGGTTCTACCCAAATTAAACAAGGGTTTAGGTATTAGAAAGTAGAAACCACTCCATCATCCCAAAGATAGTGAACATCAAGATAGCCTCCAAATTCAAGAGTAAGAGTGATTCCATATTTCCATTTGTGTTAAATGGTTCTAACAAAAGCCACATCAAGAGTAAGCCTCTTAACGAGATAAGGATCAAACCCTCCCAGACTCGTACGTTTGGACAGCCCTCATCTTAGACAAAGCAATAATCGATGGCAGTCTTAATTGCAGAGCCTATTATTCTACTCTATGGAGAGAAGGCGCCACCATCAAAACTTTGGGGAGGATCATTGAGACTATAAGGGTAAGAAGTTATAAGGGCCAGGTTGCAGAGAAGATCTGGCCACACATCACTACCAAGTTCTCAATATTACTTTGGAGACTGAGACTGTAGTGGAGACGAGACACCCTGATACAGAGAGATCAGGAGAATGGAAAGTGAAAATCCCAGAAACAAGCCACTTATGTAACTCCCATGATGAATCAGGAACCACCTTTTCTTCAATTGATTGTATTCCAAAGCCATAATGCTCCAATCAGCAGAGATCCTCAACCACTTCTTTTGGAAACTACAAAACATTTTGATCCCAACCTAGCCAATCTCAACATCAGATTAGTTACTAGCCTAGATATCATGGACATATACGACATCGTCGATGAGTTTACTCATCTCCATATATCTTGTTTTTCTTATACAGTCTATAATTTTGGGCAATACCCTTCATTTATGACAAAAATCTTGTATTTCATAAAAAAAATATTACTACTATTTTTAAGCAATTAGAAGCATGCAATCACTTTCATATATCATCACGGATTATTATAAATTCCACTTTTGCATAAACTTACAGTATCTTCGATTGCAAATCCTTTTGTCCATTTCAGAAGTGTCCCAGAAGAAATAGAAGTTTGTCTCAAAGGAAAGGAAAATGTAAATCCAAGTTTTCTATTTTTGTTAGGTATGCTTTCACTTTCACTGCCCTCTTTTTCAACAAATTGTTTGAGAGTCATCGCAATAAAATCAAATAAATCCTGAAAAATAGAAAGATAGGTATTTAATCAAAATTGAAGATTAATTATTTTGTAATTTGAAAGGAATAAAAAATATTATTTACAAAATAATAGTGATGGATTCTTTTCTCTGCAAATAAAATACCCATCCATATTACCTTTGTAGTACATGTCGACAAATGTTGGGGAATGGAATGACACTCAATTTCATGTTCCAAGATTATAGTTCCTCCCCCAAGATGAACCCTTGATACTCTAAAATCAGTACTTCCCAGGTCAAGACCATAGAAAATGCCATTTTCATTCCTAAAAAGAAAATTTAATTTGAATTATAGAAAAGAAAAATGCAAGGAAAGTGACTATGAGATTTTTCTAATTCCCTAATCTTTATATATCTGGGACAGACCCTTTTCATTATCAATGAAATTTAGCCTTATTTAAAGAAAAATAGATTAATAAGTATTTATTTCGTCACTTCAGCTGAGAAACCTGAAAACTCTTTATAATATCAATCTTTTTTTTGAAGCAG
The DNA here is from genome assembly GCA_001185155.1 of Zostera marina. Classification (NCBI taxonomy): domain Eukaryota; kingdom Viridiplantae; phylum Streptophyta; class Magnoliopsida; order Alismatales; family Zosteraceae; genus Zostera; species Zostera marina. The sequence goes on along the minus strand of LFYR01001025.1, from coordinate 62,707 downwards.
TTAAATTTTTCATTTATAAAAATGAGAGGCGTTGCCCTGATACAATGAGAACTAGCAATAAAATATAAAATATAAATATAAATATAAATATAAATATGGAAATGAGAGCAAGTCTTATTTTGACACTTTCCACACAGCCATATTGCCTAGTATAAAAGCTAGGCTATTTGTCTCCAAAGGTTGGTCTCCCATATTTGTATCGTGCTAGGTCCCAAAGGGTGACAACAACTCTTTTTGAAGCTCTCTGGCCTAAAGGAGTTGTTGATGTCATTTAAAACCTCTTTAAGAACCGTTTATGATGGTATGAGAGAATGTTGCTGTCATCTTCTGTTTCTTTCAGCCTATATGTGCCAACTCAAGGATCCAATCGCATTCCATAATAGGCCCCAAAAATTGAGAGTGATGTGTTAGCTTTTGACATGCCTCAATTAGGTCTCCTATTTTAATGTTTGGGTATGTGGTGCTGGGTGTGGGGAAGTTCGTGATTTTCCAGATAATATTATTTAATTTTTTAACTAAGGGTAGAAGGATGGCTTTAGAGTAACTGCAATTGAAAAAAATGTGTCCTTTGGTTTCATTTTATAAGTTGCATAATAGGCAAGTGGGTGGGATGGACATGCCCCATCCATTTAGCATGGTAAAGGTATTCAGGTGTCCCCATTTTATTCTCCATAGAAGTATAGAGAATTTTGTGGGTTTGTTGGCCCATATTCCTTCAGCTAGAGTGTCTTTATGGTTTTTGTCTCTAATTTCCTCACCTATTTTTGCAAGTTTCTTGTTTGGGTTTCCACTTTTCTAGAGCACTGTGTAATTTGGTCCACACTCTGTTAGTGTGAGAGCCTTAGGGGTATCTCCCATTATAAATTTCCAGGCATGAGAGTCGATAAAGTTTTTGATCTGAATGTTTGTAACGGCCCTTCCTTTTATGTATCTCCCTTGGATCCATGTATTCAGGATTGAGTCTGATTTTGTCCAGAAATTTGCAATCCTTTTAATGTTTATGGCTGGAACTATGACATCTAGGTTTCTTACTCCCAATCCTCCCTCTGCTTTGGGGAGGATCATTTGTTTCCATGGTATCCCTTTTCTTCCATCCCATATGAAATGGTAGGCTAACTTTTTTATTTTCCTTATGACTGATTCTGGTAAGGTTGTGCCTTGGGCCCAGTATGTGTATTTTCCTGCAAGAATCCAATTTACTAGTTGTATTATTCCTCCATATGAGAGGCATTTCCCACTCCACTTGGCCAACATGTTTTCTATGGGTTGTATCAACTTCCAACATTGGTTGTAAGATTTTTTTCTTTCCTCTTATTGGAAGTCCTAAGTATATGAGAGGGAGGGTTTTGGTAGGAAAATCAAGGATACCTAGGAGTGTTTGGTCTTGTGCACAAACCTTGGATAATGTCATTGAACTCGTTTTAGATTGTAATATCAATCATAGATTAGATTATAAACATAAAAACAACAGTAACACATGATAACAAACACGTAATTGTGTAAACATAAAACATGATCCACATGAATCACAACAACAACAACATGTGAGATGCAAATTTGCAAAGTTGGTCATTATTATAAATTTATAACCAACCATCCAGATGGACAGCTCAAAAATATAAAATATGTACAACTGCACTATACATTTTTATTCTACTGAAACAAAAATAAAATAATGAATTGACACTTATAAAAACACCAACCCAGACAACATAGAAGAAACAATCTTCTTTTGTCATAAAAAATGCATAAGATAAATACAACAATTGACAGCAGAAGAAAAATCTATGATATAACAGTTTTAGAATTAAGATCAAAAGATGTTTGCAAGCTTGAAAGAAGAAGAACAAAGAGTTTCTAAAAGTAAACTATTTATTATTTTTGTAGTTAATTTTATTGATGGAAAACCCTATACGTTAATATTTCGTTATGACGGAGATAACGAACAAAAACGTAAAAAAATTCCCAGACTCCTAAAGGGGGACAAACAATGACACAATGGCATCGCAAAGAAGAAAATATTAATTATATGTGACAAAATAAAACACTGTATTGGCCAATTAAAAATCATTTACTACTAAAAAAGAAATGAGAAAATTAAAATCATTTTTCACATAAACTTCAGATCACGTAAATCATCATCATTAAAAATGAAAGTAAATATGAAACTCCATAATTGTAAAGTGTCAAGATAAAAAACCTCAATAAAGATGAAAGAAAAGCACTACATTGATCAATTCAAAATCATTTGACATTAATAAAGAAACGTGCAAATTAAAATAAATTTCATGAGAATTTTCAAATCAAGTAAATCATCATCGTTAAAGATGAAAGTAAATGTGAAACTGCTTAATTGTTAACGGCATGCAAGAAGCAATAAAAGGGGATACAAATCAGAAAGTAATTATTGTAAAATGAGACGGAAAAAAAACTGCACTGATCAATTGAAAGACGTCTAATACTAAAAAAGAAACGTGCAAATTAAAATCATTTTCATGAAAACTTCCGAATCACATAAATCGTCATCGTTAAATATGAAAGTAAATGTGAAACTACATAATTGTAACGATAAGCAGGAAGCAATAAAAGAGGACACAAAACTCAGTATTAATTATAAAATGAGACGAGATAAAGAAAAACACTGCATTGATCAATTGAAAATCATCTGAATAAAAAAGAAACGTGCAAATTAACATCATTTTTTCATGAGAACTTTCTAATCACGTAAATCATCATCGTTAAATATGAAAGTAAATGTGAAACTACATAATTGTAACGGCATGCAGGAAGCAATAGAAGGGGACACAAATCAGAAAATATTGATTATATAATAAGACGAAATAAAGAAAACGCTGCATTGATCAATTGAAAATCATTTGATACTAAAAAAGCAACATGCAAATTAACATCATTTTTCATGAGAACTTTCGAATCACGTCAATCGACATAGCCAAATTTTAATACACGAGAAACTCCATCAATGAAAACAATGCAGTAAACGTAACTACATTGTAAACTCCAGAAACAACCTAACCCTAACGTAAACGTAACTACGTTAATCCACTGAGTGATAATGTGACGTACAAGAAGTCAGAGACCACACAGCACACGCCATCCAGTAAAAAATGGACATATTGAGGTCTATAGGAGCGTGAACAATGTTCCATGCCCCAATCTCAGGTATCTAAATTATAAAAACGGCTTGCACAAAATTTTCAATTATTACCTTCAAAGATCGAAAGATGTCTACTTATGAAAGTAATAATCACTTGAAAAAATATCATAAAAAAATATACGAAATGCAACAGTTAGAAAACAACAATAAAAATCAAAATCATTGCCATATAACCAAAAATCTCGAAATATCATGAAAAAAACTACAAATGTAGAACAAGAAAAAGAAAAACATGCTTTTGAACAGAAACATCAATAACAACAAAATCATACATTCCGATGAACCGGAACTAGATCCCAAGAAAACTCTAACTTAGCAATCCATAACCTTGAAAAATAAAAACCCTAACAAGTAAGAAAGTAGCACCGAGCAAACACTATAAGCCCCCCTCCCCCCAAAAAAAAGGAAACAAAAAAAAAGAACGACGATAAAAAAAAAAGAAATCTAAGTCAATACCCATCGGGAAGGCTATCGACATAAGTGAGAAGCATCTTGAGCTTACTCCCACCATCGGAGGCCAAACCAGCGTGCATCTCAACAGCCATGGCATCAACAACCTGTCTCAACCTCCCAATCGGAGTCAAACATCCCTCCTCAAAATCCTTCATAGCTCTGACAACCTTCCCCCATTTCCTTTTAGTCTTCACTCTCCTCCCCACAAGCACTGCTGCCACAACGCACGTCGCCACAGCACACCCAACCGCCAAACCCATTACAACTCCCCTACCCATACCCATGTTCCTACTCCTTCATGCCCACACAATCCTCCACCGAATCGAAATCGATGAAATCAACCCCGGAAAAGAAGAGGAGGGAAGAACACTTGTTTCGCCGGAGGAGGTGGAGAAAGAAACTCAAGGAAGGGTGGGATTTTTTTTGTTTATTCGGCTTTTGAGGCGCGTGGGGAAGAGAGGAAAGGCATAAGAAATTACTAAAATGGGTCTCATTAATAGAATAAAAGGCGAACCAGTTGTTGCTGTATCGTGGCTCGGTGAATACAGCAAAGATTGAACCATACCGGTGGGACCCACTCCCTGGTTTTTTGTGCCTTCCATAATTCCATTTTTCTTTTTTTCCCCTTAAATATTTAATAATTAAGGAATTTAATTTACGAATTTCGTTATTTGGCATTATTAAGTCTTACGGAAAAGTACAAAATCCTCCGATATCAAAGGAGGAAAATTACGCCTGCTTGAATTTGTTGTCGTTTTTAAATTGCTATATTCGGTATATACGCAATTATGCATGGTTGCATGGATTTCTCAAAAATCAACAAATTAAAAAATACTTACGATACCAATTACCAAGGATAATTTAGTCATTACAACTTACAAGAAATACCATTGATCGTTGATAATGATCTTCGAATAAACCAAGTTATAATTTTTAACTGATAAAATAAATGATATTTTCTCATGTTTCGCACTTTCGTACGACTTATAAGTTAATAAGTGAAAATTATAAGGTAAATTATACAGATATCTCAATCTTCGCCGTCCGAGAATTCGAGTCCAATGTTTGTTTGTTGCGGGCGGACCCGCGGAGTGCGTTAAAAGACGAGGGTAGAAATGGTAATTGGGGAACGGTTACAGTTTTAGACAGAAATGAAATGGCGCGGCATATTGAATCCTTACGTGCCAGCTGTTTCCCATCAATTCCAGCTCATCACCCTCAACTCGATAAAAAATTGTTTTATCGAGATTCGTGATTTATCCAACGGTCCTCTGCTCGACCACATCCCTACTACCGTTACCGTCACTCGTACAACACAGTCAGATGTTTATTCAAGTCAACAGACCCACTCATAAATCATAATGGCGATTGATTACATTCTTCTTTAATTTGATGGTCAAATTGATTAATAAACATGTTTAGTATGCAATTGATGGAACAACCTTGTATTAAAATAACAGTTGACAGTGCTAACTAAGGATTAGGAGTTTGGTGTGTTTTTTTTAGTGATTCACTACACAATCTTTTTCTTTAGCACAATGTGTTTTCTCCAAAAATTATTTCTAAGTATCGTCTTTAAGGATATTTCTATAATAACTCATGGGTCTGGAACCTTTTTGGACCTAACGGACCCAATTCATTAGACCGTGCAGGTTTATTGGACTGGGCGAGCTGAGTCTGATAGTCTCAGTCTGTTGAGTCAGGGATATCATCATTACTCTCTTCCCTCAACCTATAAATTTTCGTCTTCTCCTCTATGCTGGTATCATAGCAAAAATGAATTTACTCTATGTTCTCGAGGAGTTGGGTCGCGAGTTGGTGCATCAACAAGCTAACGTTGTGACGATCGGGTCATGTATCGTACCAACCCTACCCCTGACTGTACACCGTCGTCGGAATCGACTCTAGCGCACGTAAATGATCTCCCCACAACTAGTCTTTGTCACTTCCTTTCTCATGAACCGACCTGATGGGTGTTGGTGATGATGTCAGTCACGACACGTCTTTTCTACGTCCCTTCCTTTACTTTTTGTTTTTTGTAGTTAAAAAGATCTCTTTTTTGTTTAGAACAAAGAAGTTTTGTTCTAAACTTCTTTGTTGGTGTAATTGCTCGTTTTCTTTTAAACTTTGTAATGACTTTTTAATTGCCCGTACTGATTTTTTGTACTGCCTGAGTCTGGCTACAAGGACCCCGTACTTCCACCATTCCGTCGAGATTATCTCTCGTTTGTTGATCGACCCTGTTGGTCCTTCATCCGCGCCCATATCGGCGCTCGCTATGGTGGTCCCGCTTCGTCTTCTCGGCCTGCACGGCTTGGTCGGTCTGTTTGGCCCGACAATGCGTTGTCTTCTCAGCTCGAACAGCCCAGACAGTCTGCACGGCCCGATCGTCCCGTGCCTACCCTTTGATTTTCTCGCCACCTGCACGTCCCTTTTTCTGAGAAGACTTTTCATTTTCCCGCTTTTTCCTTCTTATAAATAGGCCCTCACTTCCTTTCACTTTTCATTCACTCATTTTTCCTACTCCACTACTCTCAGAGTTGGATCCTCTTCCTTGCTACCATCCTTCGTCGCGGACTCCGGTCATCTCATAACGACTACATCGACAACCTCAACCTCAAAGGTAACACTCTTTCCTCCGCAGAAAACCCCTTTCTAACTAAAACCTCCATCGTTCCCGCCATTACTAACACCTTATCCCACCGCTCACGTCCGTGCGTCGGAGGACTACCTTGCTTACGCGCCCTTCGGCTACACCACCCTTTACGTGGGTTGTGTCGACATTAGCCTTCATCTTCCCGCGTCTCCCTTTCTCCTTTCCTTCATCCTGTATACTCGCGTATCTCTCTCCCAAATCCCCCTACGAGCCTCAAGCGAATCGTCATGTCTGAGATGCTCTACTCTCAATCAAGTTGGAGTCGTCCAAGCGAGTTTTCCGCCTTCTCTTCTCGATCTCCCTCCCGAATCTCACACGCTTGAGTGTTTCTTCCCGCATGAGATTTCGGATCCTCGATGACTTTCCCGACCGGTCTCACAAGTGGAAAAATCACTATTTTTTATTAAGACTTGCGCGCTCGGCCTCCCCAAGGTGTGGAAGGATATCCGCACGTTTGAGCCCAGAGCCATGTCCGTTAATAATTTCACGGCTGAAAAGGATATGCTTTATCCCCGATTGCTGACTATAGAACGATTGGCCCTTTTCGCTTCCGAACCTTTGGTCTGGGGCCTAGATCACCTCCTATCCACACCTTTTTTTATTGCTTATTTCTTTTCAGATTCCCCTGACGATGAGGAGGCCCTCATGAGTATATTTTCAGGAAAACATCCTCATCATAAGCGGTCCCGCTTTGAGGCGGGCTCCGTCTAGCCCTCGTCCTGGAGGTTGGACATTCTCCACGACAACATTCCTACTTGGGAAATGGAAATGCATTCCTTCGATGCTTTCCTAGATCCTGAGTTTATGAAGGATGGACACTTCCCGTGAGACTGTCTTGTTGTTATTGAGCGGATGCAGACCCCCCACATTTATATTGTCGGGATGTACGAGAAGGCCCTCGAGCAGTTGGACCCTTGGGTGACCAAGAAGGAAGATTGACAAAGCTTCAGTACCATCAAGGATTTGAACTTGGACAACGCCTGCTACATCAGTGCTCTCCAGATAGTTGGGGTAGAACGGTTCCGCCAGAAGCGTGGAGTGGAGAGGGAGGCTTCAATTCACACCACACAACCCTTGATAAGATCACCTGACATGCCATCTGTCAGTTACTGAAGAGGAGAGGGACACCGCCCGTCATGAAAGGGATGTCGCCTGGACGATCAAGGCTGACGTTTCCTTCTACAAGAGTGTCAAGGAAGTCCTCGGCCGACAGAAGAAATCGTCCTTTTCGCATGTTGATGTCATCACCTTCCTGTTGAATTAATGTAGCACTCTCATGCCTTTTTTTCTGAGCCTCTAACCGTGCACACTCCTGCTATTGATGCGACTTTGAGACATTGGTGTAGGAATGATGTCACTAAAAGAAGTAATTAAGTCATCTAACAGTAATTAGGAAACTCTGTAAATTGGCTAACTGTAATTTACTTTATTACATGGTGCTTTGCTGGTTTAGACTCTGAGAGGAGTTGTTAAATACAAGAGACTTCGAAAGCTAAGTCGCAAAAATTTCAATAAATACGGATAGGCCAATTAATTAGAAGTCCAGTAGATGATGGGTCAATTAAGGGATAGGCACAACAAATAAATAGTTATAATGGTTAGTTTGTTGATTTTTTTTAAAGTTTGATTAGTATAAATGATCATTGTATTCAAACTATCATTAATAGAAAATTACATTTCTTTTTGTTTAAAAAAAAAATGTACTAATTGTCTACAATAGAAACTAACATTTGAAGTTAGTTAAGACGAAGAATCCTCCTTCTTCCCCCTTTTTCCATTCCGCGATTTCACACTGTAATTACTCAAGAATTGCCTTTAGCAGCCTCTGCTTCACCATCAGAAGAATACCGGTCTACATTTTAACAGTCACTGCCCCAAAAGCGTGTAGGGCTATCCATCCTAAGATAGTGTTGTGTCCTACAAAAAATGCCACAACCGTGAACTTAACATCTAGAGTGGCGGCATGTGTGTCTCGTGAGTTCCCTTCGTTTTGATTTCTTTCAGGAAAACTCTTCCATGTTTTCACTTCCGCCATTGCCGTATTTGCTTGTACTTCGCATCGTGATAGTCCTTTATGTTAGCCTCACTATATGATCGTTGCATTGCTTCTGCAAATGTCGTGATCGGATTGCGGACCAGATCGCCGGAGAAACGAGTAAGCCTCAGACCGTTGCAAAGTGTAATAACGGACTCGGGGAGTTGGTTATCAACGCGGCCGGAGGAGGAGATACAAAGAAGAATTCCAAGATGGAGTGGAGAGTAGAAGGAAAAATTCTCCTTGCGGAGCCGGTGGGGTTGAAGAAGAGAGACTTGTTCACAAACTGTTCAATGATATGCCATCATCGATCTATTATGGTATTTATAATTGTGTTGAGAGTTTAACAACTTTTATTACAACTAATTATTAACTAACTCTACTACTCATAACTAAACTGAGAATCTTGGGTCGATCGTCGTTGCCGAGTGGGTCGTGTGACGCCGGTGGCCGGCCATCGTGAGCTCCCATCCTCCTCTTCTGATGAGGTGTTACTTGGGGTGTTGTCAATGTCCAAATCTAATTGTAGTTGTTTCTGAATATTGGTTGCACTTAATGCCACTGTGACACAAAGAGACATCATGATTGCCTCTTCCGAGCAATCCATCTTCTGAACCGTTTTAACGAAGCAATCCCATCATGATCTCCTTGTCTTACACCCAACATGGTGGTTTTCAGCTTCTCCCACCTAACCTTGTTTTCGAAGGCTACCTTGAATGCTGGTGAGACATGCCTGATTACGGCAGTCACTCTCAGCAACGCCTTTCAACAAAGACTAGAGTTCCGTCGCTTTATGCCGGACCCCCGGAAGGCTCCCACGGTGCGGAACAAGTTTATCGTCAAATCGCCGAGTTAATCCGTAAATCGGCGATTGGACTACCAAATCGCCGACTTTAGAGATAAGTCGCCGAGTTAGGGCCCAGATCGGCAGTATGGTAGACTGCACATCTCGCCCATGGAAACTCAGCGAGTTTGCCCTAAATAGGCGATTTTCATACCTGAATCGCCGATTTACGACTGTTACTCGCCGTCAGCCAACGCCATAAATGCTCCCATCTATGGCAATAGGCGCGATGTCCGCCTTTGATCGCGCCCTCCGAGACCCTATAAAAAGGGTCCCAAGGAGACACTCAAAGACACAACGCAAGTTCCACTCTCACCAGAGCATCACTAAGAGAATCGCCTATTCTCTACTTGCAGGTATTTGACGTAGAGCGCGCGTCGTGGACTCCAGAGCCTCCGGCATCACCTCGCACTACCGCGAGCCCTGGTAGCAGATTCAGTGCTTCATCAGTTGGCGCCGTCTGTGGGACAACCGAACCACCGGTATCCTGTCATAATCGCGATTTTTTTGCAAAGTCTGGCTTGAGCTCTCCCAGAGGAATCGCCGACTTTGTCAACTAAGTCGCCGATTTAGATCAACATAGCCGATTCTTGGCTCAGGTCCGATTTATCAAATCGTCGACTTAGCCTTAAGAATCGCCCGATCCGGAATATCGTCTGCTAGCTAAGAGTGTTGTCTACGACTTTGTTTAAAAACGTCCCAAAGTCTAAAGTCGCCAATTTAGACCTCTAAATCGTCGATTTTTCTTTGTTTTTTCGAACAAGCTCGGTCAGGTCACCTCCCCGCTTTGGAACTTCCCCACTTTTGTTACTATGACCATCATCGAGAAGCAAAAGCACCCTTACGCCACAAGAAGTAAGGGTAAAATGCCAGCAACAAGTGAGCTGGAGCAGGGCGAGCAGTCTCGACCAAAGGGACCCGACAATGCTCAACCTAACCAAACAAACTCGGTTCTTCCACACGTCGAGAAACACATAGTACCCAAGGATCCTCCCACTTTGAAAGAAAGGTTGTTCAACTTTATGGACAATATAGAAAGAAGGATGACTAACCTCGAGCAAGCGAGGAGTCAAAGGACCACCATCCGTGAAAGAGCGGATGAATCTGGGTCCATTTAATCTCCATCTACGGAGAAAACCAAACAGAGTTCCCGTCTTAAAACAAAGATGGGACCCAGTAAGAGTCGCTCCGAAAGGACTCTTACCACTCGGTTTGTGGAGGATCTTCGTCGGAAATTGGCCGACGACTCAGCTGTCGGCAATCCGCATGAGATCCTAAGGATCAAAAGTGCTCCTCTTCACGAGGACCTTTTGAGGGGATCTTTCCCACCCACCTAGCGGGTACCCAGGATTGAAGTGTACGATGGTTCAAGTGATCCAAAAGATCACGTGAACCTCTACTTTAATATCCTAGAACCGCAATCGATGATGGACTATTGTGTCGGGCATTCCCCGGCACTCTCAAGGGCAGTGCCTATCGATGGTTCTCCGGTCTGCCAGCTGGCTCAGTCACCAGCTTCGTAGACCTCTCGTCAAAGTTCATTGCCCAACATGTGGGGATGATAAGGATTAAACACAGTGCTAACGCACTTCTGGCACTTCGACATGATAAGCTATCTCTTCGGGATCACACGATCAAGTTCACTACAATGATGACAAAAGTGAATGATCTAATCCCAAGTGTGGCCATAGCGGAATACATCAAAGGATTGGTACCCTTCTCCCCTCTGGCCCAGAATCTGACTCTCCATAAAGTGGACACTCTGCCCGATCTCTTCCAACGCGCTCAATCGTACATTGAAGTGGAAGAGGAGAATGAGAACAAGCTAGCTGAACTTGGGACTCCTAGCTTCAAAAAACAAAAATTTGAGAGGAAGGGGTACACTGGAATGAAAAATTTCAATGGCACCCCTGGTAGGTACACCGACAACAGGGCTGAAACTTCCAAAAAAGAGTGGAGGCCTAGGCATGATAATAAGGTGCACCATACCTCAACCAGCCAATCGCCAAAAGGTGCATCTCAACTGTGGAGAAAAAACACCCCGCTTACAATTAGCAAAGGCGAGCTGTTTGAGAAACTAAAGAATCGAGCAGATTTGTCTGCTCCTCGTTCTTTAGACCCTGCAACCAATGGTAGCCGCACGCAAACTTGAAAATACTGCAAATTCCACAAGGACCATGGCCACCTGACGGACCATTGCAGGGAATTCTCGTCTTTTGTCGAGCAATTGATCTCAAAGGGAGAACTTGACAATTTCGTCAAGAAATCTCAAGGACGGGACAATTGCAAATCTGACGCAAAGGGGAAGCGTCCACGGGGATCACCAATGGAAGACCATCAATATGATATTCGGTGGTGGATCCATTGGCCAGAATAAAGGATATGCCCGAAAGGTGCTGATGTCACAATCAACACCTCGAGACAACGGAAAACGGGTCCGCGAGGAGAAGTCAATATACTTCTTCGAAGAGGACCTGGACGATGCCCTGCAACCTCACGAGGACCCACTCGTGATCCAAACAGACATCGGTCCCAATTCTCGAGTCGAGAGGATGATTGTCGACAGCGGCAGTTCTGCAAACATCCTCTATATGGACACTTTTACCAAGATGAGCCTTAAAAGGGAGGAGCTATCTCCCTGTAAGGAAGTCATCTATGGCTTCACTAACATCACCGCCCCAGTGGCCGGTGTTATTGATTTGAAAGTCTCCATCGGTTCCAAGCGAAGGAGGGTTAGCCGAACATGTCATTTCATAGTGGTGGAGGTAGAATTCATTTTTCATGGTATTTTCGGATGCCCCTTCATCCACGGAATCCAAGCAGTCCTATCTTCTTATCACCAATGCATGCGATACCTAGTGAACTGGTTCGTTGCAACCGTCAAAGGATCATAAAAGGATTCTAGACAAGGGTATAAGAAGGCAACCCAGCTGACCAGGCTTAACAACATGCTCGTCCATGCCCCACCCGACATTGGGTAAAGGGAGAAACTACAACCTGTGGACGAGACTGAAGTATTTCAGCTAGAGGGGGGACAAGTGGCATTAGAGAAGGGGTTGCCCTCTGACTTAAGAGCCAAGCTTGTGACTAGGACAGGTTCGTTTGGGAGGGTGAGGCACCGACACAGATTGCGCGTCAGATCGTGACGCACAAACTTAACGTCGACTCATCCATTTCATCTCGACGTCAGAAACGTCGAGTACTCACGTCTGACAGGAGGGAAGAAGCCAATGAGGAAATATCGAAACTCCTGAATGCTGGGCACATTCGGGAGGTTCGATATCCGACTTGGTTGGCCAACCCCGTCCTTGTCAAGAAGCCCAATGTCTAGTGGCACATGTGTATTGATTTCACTGATCTTAATAAAGCATGCCCCAAGGACAGTTACCCGTTACCATCTATCGACGAACTAGTCGATGGAGCATACGGTAACGAGCTCCTCTCTATGATGGATGCCCACTCAGGATACAACTAGATCCTGATGCATGAGCCTGATGAGGAAAAAATTAACATCCTTCATCACGGACTCATGGACATTTTGTTACAGAGTAATGCCATTCGGCTTGAGGAATGCTGGGGCTACATTCCAACGTTTAATGGATAAGGTTTTCGCGGACCAGATAAAGCGCAATGTTTCCGCTTACATCGATGACATCCTAGTCAAGTCATCAAGCATGGAAAAACACCCTGATGATCTGAGAGAAACCCTTGATACACTAAAGCAATATGGAATGAAGCTTAATCCAGCTAAGTGCGCATTCGGAATCAAGGAAGGCAAGTTCCTTGGTTTTTATGTAGGTCAGCACGGGATCAAACCTAATCCCGACAAAATCCAAGCTATCCTTGATATGAAAGCCCCCCACACAATCAGAGAAGTACAAAGGCTGAACGGTCGGATTAATGCACTCAGTCGTTTTATATCACAAACGGCTGACAAGTGTAAACCGTTCTTCCAATTACTGAAAACTGCGGCTAAAGGTAGTATCACTTGGACACCGGAGTGCGAGAAGGCATTTGCTAAGTTAAAAGCACATATGTCCTCGCTCCCCATGCTGACATCACCCAAAGAGGGAGAGGACCTTTACTTATACATAGCGGCGTCAGAAGAAGCCGTGAGTGCGGTCCTCATCGCACAAAGGGACAAGTACCAGGTCCCTTACTACCACTCTAGGCGACTACAAGGCGCTGAACTACGATACTTTCCTATCGAGAAGATCGTATATGCAGTGATCCACGCTTGTCGTCATTTTCGAGCTTACTTCTTGGCGCACACGATTGTGGTACTAACATCGTGTCCTTTACGCCGTCTACTTCACAAACCAGATATCTCTGGGAGGTTAACTAAATGGACAATCGAGCTCAGTGAGTTCAACTTGGACTTCCGACCAGCAACTGCCATCAAGGGGCAAGCTGTGGCGGACTTCATTGTCGAACTCACACCATCCAACTTGACCCAACCTTGGGTTGTAGAAGTAGACGGCTCGAGTTGCAGCACGGGCTCAGGTATCGGAGTAAAAATCCATAGCCCGGATGGAAAAACTACGAACACTCGGTACGACTTCACTTCCCGGCCTCCAACAACGTCGCAGAATTTGAAGCAGCCATACACGGCCTAAAGCTGTTAAGAACTCTCGGTGCTGAGAATGACACGCTCCGCACGGACTCCCAGCTCGTAGCTCGGCAAACCACTGGTGAATTCGCTTACAAAGAACCACAAATAACTAAATACGTGGAGGTAATGGTAGCACTCACCAAGCTGTTCGCTGAGTTCAGAATCGAGTAAATCCCTCGAATTCAAAATTCCCCCACCGACGTTCTGGCACGTTTAGCATCGGCCTGGGAGGGAGGGCAACGCAAAATTTTAGTGGACTCGATACTCCAGCCTACATGCCAAGTATTGACTGTTTCCTCCGACCCTCAAGAGGATTGGAGGCAACTAATATTGACATTCATTCAGAATAGAATACTTCCTGACAATAAAGGGGAGACCAAAAAGTTGAAACATAAAGCAGCAAAGTACTGCGACATCAGAGGAGTGCTCTACAAAAAATCCTTCGATAGCCCGCTGCTGCGCTGTTTGGCCAAACCAGATACAGATAAGGTTATTCAGAAAGTACACGAAGGCTCGTGCGGACTCCATGAGGGAAGAAGAGCACTGGCCTTCAAAATCATAAGGCTGGGGTATTATTGCCCCACTCTAAGGTTGGAAGCTCGCACTTACGTCCGCAAGTGCCGAGCATGTCAGCTGCACAGTCCCATGCAACAGAAACCATCCACGGACATGACTCCGATTCTGAGCTCGATCCTGTTCGCAAGGTGGAGACTGGACATCGTAGGACCATTCCCACCTTCAACATCCCACGCTCGGTTCATCTTTGTAGAGTAGATTACTTTATAAAGTGGGTCGAGGCTCAGGCTGTAGCAAAGATCACTCAGGATGCGGCAGTCAAATTCGTTTACCGCTCCATAGTTTGTCGATTCAGAGTTTCCCAACACATTGTCATAGACAATGACACACAATTCACATGGGGGAAATTTTCAAAAATGTGCGAGGACCAAAACATAAAACTCCACTTTGCCTCTGTTTACCGACCTCAAGCAAATGGGCAAGTGGAGGTTACCAACAAGGCCATCGTACAGGGATTGAAAAAGAAAATCGAATCAACTAAAGGGGTTTGAGCAGATAAGTTGTGCGAAATCCTATGGGCATATCGCACAACGAGTAAAAACCCCACGAGCGACACCCCTTTCGCTATGACCTATGGAGTGGAGGCAGTCATATTGATCGAGATGAGTATACCAACATATCGAGTCTCGAAGTACGACGAACAAACAAATGACCGAAACCTAGCTACAGAGTTAGAGTTGAGGGATGAAACCCGTGACGAGGCGGACCTGCGGAACGAATCGTATAAGGCAAGCGTATCAAGGTGCCACAATCGCCAAGTACGCAAAAAAGTCTTTCTGCCAGGAACTCTCGTCACGCGGAAAGCTAGCATAACAGAAAGGAATATACCAAGAAATAAACTGTCATCCAACTTCGAAGGTCCTTACATCGTCGAAAAGGAGATAAAGCCAGGAACTTATCGCCTACGACGAGAGGATGGAACAATAGTTCCAAACACCTGGCACGCGGACAACATGCAACAGTACTACGCATAGTACTAATCGCATTACGTTTATTTTCTTTAATTTTCCTAGTATGTATGTTAGTCAATCATAGAATTCTCTCTTCATGTTATAACCCGCAAGGATACCCTAAAAAAGTCTATTTTGTCGCTTCGGCCTCAGTAGATCAAGGATCATTCCGTCGCTACAGCCCCAATGATCCTATACCATCTTGTCGCTTCGGCCTTGATGCGGATCAACAGTCACTCCATCACTATGACTGGAGTCAGACTACACTCTCAGGGTCCAAATCCAGGGTTAGTACGAACAAGTCCAATTTAGGCATGCAAGCCTAGAATTGCAATCACAACCCTTATTCGCACGTGCGAATAAGGAGTTAGTGGGTTTTACATCAATTTATCACTCAAACTATTTTCAACCCTAAAAGTTCATTTAGAAGTATAAATCATTTTCGAGTTTAACTAGCGACTGAATTACGATTCGTACGACCAAGCTTACGCCCGGAATGGCTAAGTAGGGTTAACAGAATCTAACTTGCGTCCAGAGCGGCTAAGTTACGATTTGTGAATCTAATTTCAAGCTTAGGTTACAATTTCAAAATATTTATACAAAAAATTAACAAAGAAAAGCAAAATAGTCCACTACCAAATTAAGTTTAGTCTTCTTCTTTCCTCGCTTCCCGAATATCGCTCTTAATCTTATCAAGAGCTTCTTTGTGCTCCAGCTGCACTTCAGAATGTTCTTCTAGCCACGCCATAATGTTAGTCACGAAATTGGCAGGCAAGCTCGAAAACACGTGAGGACCGAAAAAGTTTAAGTCTTGAAGTTGGTCAGATTGATCATCTACTTTAAACTCCAAGTCCTTCACTTTCTCGGAAGAAGCGTCTAGTTCTTCCCTCATCTTTCTCAACTCCTCCGTGGATTGAGAGAAGCGTTCATTCAGATCCTTTCGTTCAGAGGTGGACTTAAAAAGATCTACTTGAAGCTTCTGAATTTGTAATTCAGAAGCCATCGCATTGCCAACCTCCACATTCAGCTGCGTTTTCAGTTCTTCAATCTGTTTAAGAGCATCAGTGAGACGTGATTCAGATTCCTCCAAAGAGTCACGTTCTTGGCGAAGAGTAGAAATCTCTAGTCTATGTGCGGCGCACTCTTTATTCTTCGCCACCATCGCTTTCTCATGCCCAACAACTTTTTCTTCCAATTTCTTGTTGTTTTGGAAGACTTTCCTCATCGACCACACTACTTTACAGACTGCTTGATACTTGTCATTAAGCTTATCATATTCTTGTTGGGATCGAAGCGTGTCGTTACATGACTGCATCCCAACAGCAGCATTCGACAGATACGCAGCCTACAAAAAAACAATTAGATTAGCACAAAAATAAATAAGTAAAATAAGATGCGAGTTTAGGTCACTTACAGCAGATAGAGCTTTCGTGATCTCCTCTCGTATCCAATCTCTAGGCTTCGCCAGTAATATCTTGGTAGCCCTCGATCGCACCTCCGCATCCGCAAACAGGCCTGGATAGTCAAAGGTGGATCGGAAAGGAGCAAACTCTAGTACCGACCTCGAGCACGATCCAGGTTCAAACGTGCCACGAGGACCAGATTCTTCAGCCTTCCTGTTCTGAATCAACTTGGCACTACGCAACCTCACAACCAAGTGAGGGAGCACCGCTTCGCGGTAGAGATGTGCCCCCTTCTTCTTCTTGATAGGCTTGCCAGAAGGATCTTCCGACTTCAGATAGTGTGTCACATCAGAGAAGGTAAAATCCTCACGCTGACACAAAGCGAAAGGAATCCCTTGACCACATTTGTAAGCAGCAAGGACTGATGAGATCTTCTTCACATCCTTAAGTTCTGTCTTGCTCAGTTCGCAAGGAACGTCCAAATGTACGCACCGAGTGTTGGCCCAACCCTCTCGACTCTCACGTACGAACATCGATTCAACAAAAAAGAACTCGCTCTTCCACTGCGGTTCGTAATCGGAAGGGAGTTCGACGATCAGTTCACGTCCATGAAACCGTTTAGCTAACCCCAACCGACCAGATTCGGAAGAGGGAGCCTTTACAAGTTTGTAGAACTAGAAAAACAAGGTAGCGGTTGCAGTGATATTCAAACTCCAACAGATGTTGGAGAATCCTCTCAGATATATAAAGAAAGCTGCCTACATCTGTGACAGCGACACGCCAGCTTGTAGCAACACTTCACTCATCAGCATAGGGATGGGTAGCACGGAGAAGTGTCTGAAGTAGAGTCGGGGGATCGCTTGAAACCCCGCAGGAGGAAGGTTAGCAGGTTGATATTGCGACCCCCAAAATCACAAACGCCCAAAGATGCGTACCCCTCGCAGAATGTCTCGGGCTTCGCGTGCAGACATGACAGAAAATGGGTGCATGGTATCTGTTTGTGGTACAAGGGGAGCATTGAGAGAAACTTCTTCAAATGACCCCTCGCTCGCATCGCTTAGGGACAACAGTTTAATCTCACCACCTGGCAAAGTTTCACAGTAAGCGTAGCCGGTGTGGTTCTCAACTCCCTCATAAAAAGGAAGGTTTATGTGGTCTCCATCCTTGTCCACTTCAGTGAGAGAAGGAGGAGTCTTCGATCCTTCAGCCGAATCAGGTCGAGGTCGGCTTCGACCGCGATCCAATTCTAATTCCTGATCATAGTCAAAGGGCTCAGGAACCCGTACACCCTTCGCTGTGGGGATGTGTGTCTTTCTCAGACTCCCCATTCCATAAATAGGAGGGATGGAGGTACTACCCTCGCTACCTACGCGAGAGGAGTTTTTGCTATGTTTAGGATGTTTTCTTTTCCTTTTCTTACTCGGCCTCTCAGATTCAGCAGTCGGCCTCTTGCCCAGGTCAGTAGAGGTCATCCCCTCAGTATGGGTGACCAAAACATCAGGTACCACCACCTGAAGGGGCACATATTCTTCAACTTCAGCCCCTGAGTTTTGGGGCAATGCCGGCAATTTAGATGACAAACTCGCCGATGTTTGCTTAGAACTCGCCGATCCCATATCAATTACTCGGCGAGGTCTCTTGAAAATGGGGACACCCCCTTGCCTTTAATCGGCGACTTCCCAAGGGAACTCGCCGATTTAGGGGCAAGGATCGAGGGGATCTCGGCCACTTCAACAGAAGGCCCGGCCACGACTAGAGCCTCAGAGTCTTTTCCCAAACTCGCCGATTTCTTGTTAGAACTCGGCGATTGCTCGGGAGTGAGCCCTAGCAACTCGGCCAGAATCAGGTCTATCTTGTCACTTTGGTCTTGATAGACCAAAGATCATTCTGTCGCTTTAGCCTTAATGGTCTCAACCCATCATTATATTCCTCTTATTTGCATTGATGGGTTGACCGTCGTTGCGGACATAAAGTCGATCTTGTCGCTTACGCCAGAATCGAATCCATCTTGTCGCTCCGTCCTTGATAAACACAGAAAAGTCGCTCTCGATCAGGGTTAGACTATAAATGGTTAGTTCCGTTGGCCTGAAACTAGATTCTGTCGGTTCAACCCGACCAGATTCAATCCATTCTGTCACTTAGACTTTAATGGATACGGAATCAGTACGTCACTGTGGGCGGAATGATTCGATCCCATCTCATCGTTTTAGCCTTGATGCGGATCACACACAGAACCTTGGTTGGGGGGGAGGTACTGGCGATACACGCATGTTTCTTGTGCTCTCTTTAGGGGGGAGTACTGTTGAAACATGTCTGATTACGACAGTCACTCCCAGCAACGTCTTTCAACAAGGACTAGGGTTTCGTCGCTTTACGCCGGACCCCCGGAAGGCTCCCACGGTGCGAAACAAGTTTATCGTCAAATCGCCGAGTTAACCCATAAATCGACGATCGGACTACCAAATCGCTGACTTTAGGGATAAGTCGTCGAGTTAGGGCCCAGATCGGCAGTATGGTAGATTGCACATCTCGTCCCTGGAAACTCGGCGAGTTTGCCCTAAATAGACGATTTCCATACCTGAATCGTTGATTTACGACCGTTACTCGCCGTCAGTCAACGCCATAAATGCTTCCATCTATGACAATAGGCGCGATGTCCGCCTTTGATCGCGCCCTCCGAGACCCTATAAAAAGGGTCCCAAAGGGATACTCAAAGACACAACACAAGTTCCACTCTCACCAGAGCATCACTAAGAGAATCGCCGATTCTCACTAGAATCGCTTATTCTCTACTTGCAGGTATTTGACGTAGAGCGCGCGTCGTGGACTCCAGAGCCTTCGGCATCACCTCGCACCACCGCGAGCCTTGGTAGCAGATTCAGTGCTTCATCAAATGCCTTCTCCAACTCTTCAAAAGTGTGAATGCTGCCTACGGATAACCCCCAGTACCATCCTACTGTGTCCCCTTTCAATGTCCTCTGGAACATACGACACCAAATATCCCTTCGGCCCCTCATGTCCTCAATGCCTATACAGAACGAGTGCAGATTGTCCTCCGGGTTAGTTATTCCCTCATACATTTGTTGACCGAGGGCTTCCTCACCGTCTCCATGGGTAGCAGTCCCATCATTTCCTCCATCAGACTCGAGCGTGTTGTTTCTATTCATCGTTAGTTTAATTCATGATCTGTTCCTGGAGTTGTCTCTGGCTCTCCTGAAGGCTCACAATGACAAACAACACCCTGTCATATGTTCGGTCTCGTCGCTCCCAACGACGATTTTCTTCCCGTCGATGTTTATCTTGTTGAGACCTTCGTCTCCCTAGGGTAGGGGACCCACTCCGTCTCGTTGGAGTGGATAATCTGTTGTAGGAGCACATCCTACGACTCCTTCTCTGGAGTTGATAGGACCTGTAAGCTTCCACTCCGTCCAATAGGTCTTCACTCATTGGGTTTTGCTCCTCGTTACAATTGACGAAGGATTAGATCATACGTTGAGTTTCCCGTGCGTGTAATATGTGGTCCTTCAATTCGCATTCAACAATCGATCTGAATCCATTCAGTCCGTCGTGAAATTAGTTTCACGACGGGCTTACCACTAAGTAATCTCTCTATCTCCAGTCCAATGTTAATATCACAAGTGACAAAAGATCTCTCCAAGTGTCATTTTTAAAAATTCTTATAGGCTAAAGTTCTCGGACTTGAACCTAATGAATCAGCCCGATCCTGATGTTGTTAAACTATATGTTTGTTGATTTATGCAGGTAACATGATTAGCAACAATGATAAAGCACACTCATCAAGCGACATGATCGAGCTTAAGGAGTGATTAATTATCTATACTAATAATGTTATAATATTGTAATAATTAACACTATAAGGCCATGTATTGGGCACATTGGATATTGGTACAATAAGTGCTAAATATAAATACTTGGGTATGTTTAAACCTAAGTGACTAATTTATTCCAAACTCTTCCTCTTACATCTCCCGTCGGCGCTCCTCCACCTCCTCTTACCACTTCCGCTGCCAAATGACTACTACGTTATTTTACATGGTATCAGAGCAATAGGGGAGGACGTCCACACGTGAGAGCTCTTAGTTTTACAAAACACGTGGATCTGTCTTCCGCGATTTTTTTCTCTGCAAAATCTGTCTTCGTGATTTTTCTTCTCGTCGGCCTGCACCTTCCGTGCATCGTCATCCGGGAGCTGTTTCTTGTGAATTTTTTTTTGTGAAATCACATCGTCTCGAGCCAAGGATCATTCCTGTCCAGCTGCGCTCATCGATCGTATCTCCATCGCCTCCAATTTGAAGAATCAATCCATCGCAAAATCAATGTTTGAATTTTTATTTTCCGTCATCTACTGTCTCAAATTAAATCAAATATTTTATTATTATTTTATTATTTTAAACACACCAAGATGGATGATCATTGACTTGAGATTTTATGGGTGACAAATTGAAAACCAAGATGGATGATCAATCAAATAAAGAGGGTGAAAGATATGTTTTATCTGAGTCGATTCCTTTGAATCAAGACCGAAAAAGCGTGTATTATGTTCACTCTAGTGATGCTCCGGGTTCCGCTTTAGTTATAAAGAAGCTTATGGGGGAGACAAATTTCTTCCAATGGCAATGTGTGATGAAGATCGCATTAGTATCAAAGCAGAAACTGGGGTTCGCATTGGGCAACATACCGAAACCGGCTAATGATTCAAGAGATCGTGATGCTTGAGAAACTTATAACGGACTGGTAATGTCATGGTTGTTTAATGCAGTAGAACCAAAGATCGCAACAACATTGTTATACACCGACTCTGCTGCAGTAGCATGGAAAGATCTAGATGATCGTTATAAGATCGCAAACAAGCCTCAAATATTTCAGATGAAATATAACATAAGTGTTATGTCATAAGGTGAAGATTCAGTATGCACTTATTTTCAGAAACTGAAAAGCTTATGGGACCAACTGGATTCTTGTATTAAAAAGCCGATGTGCTCATGTGGTAAGTGCACTTGCAACAGACTGAGGCAATTTTTCGAGCTTGAGGCAGAAGATAGAGTGCTACAGTTTTTGCTCAGTCTTAATGAGGGATTTGTACCAGTGAGGGGATAAATGCTTTCGTCTAGTGAAGGTCTACCGAGTCTGAGCAAAGTCTTCTCTCTCATCCAGCAAGATGAGAAACATAGAAGCTTCCATAAAAGGAAGAACATTGAAGTGGCAAATGCTTATTATGTGAAATTCGATCAATCTAAAAAGGTAAACCATCAGAAGTACCAAGTGAACAATTAACAGAAGAACCAACAGAATAAGGCCTATACTGAGTTTGGTAGAAATGGAAAGAAATTGAACACTGATCTTTGGTGCGATCACTGTGAGAGGTACGTTCACACTAAGGAGGTATGCTACAAACTGATAGGGTATCCCAAAGGAGGCAAATTTGGGAATCAAGATAAGGGAAAAGCGCAAGCAAATATAGTCCAAGTGAGTGATGGAGCGACTACGTCAACTGCTAATGACAACTATGGCTTTACCTCTGATCAGGTTAAAGCTCTCCAAGAGATGATCAAACCATCATCATCCTCAGGTATAAATTTATTTAATGTAAATATTTCAAATGATATCAATTACCTAGATGAATGGATATATATTAGATACAGGTGCTTCGCTCATATGTCGGGCAATAGGAGATTATTTCAGAATATACATAAATCTGAAAATTCAATAATTGCTAAATTGCCTAATGGTACTATTAAGGAAATTAACATGATAGTAAGTGTTAAAATTAGCAATGACATGTATCTAAGAAATGTATGCTGTCTCTGGATTTTCTGTAAATTTGATTTCCATCGCACAATTAGCCAAGACTAATGATTATAATGTTATTTTCAATGCAAAATCTTGTACTATTCAGGAAAGGAGTTCGAACAAACTGATTGGGCAGGGTGAAGAAAGAAAAGGAGTTTATATTTTTTTGCAGAAGCAGATTACTATGATCAATATAGTGACACTAGACACTTGACATAGTAGATTGAGGCATGCCTCTAAAAATAAGCTTTTTAATATCACAAAACTATTTCTAATATTTCTGAATGTTCTTGTTGTTATTTGGCTAAACTTAAGAAATTGTCATTTCATGAAAGCAAGAGTTTTAGCATGAATGCTTTTGATAAATTGCATATGGATGTTTGGGGATCATTTCCAATTAAATCAATGGATGGTCATAGATATTTTTTAACTGTTGTTGATGAATTCAGCAGGAACACGTGGATATTTTTGATGATCTCAAAATCAGATGTTTTTGATAAAACATCTCAATTTTTAAGTTTCATTAGAAACCAGTTTCATGCACAGCTCAAAATTATCCAATCAGATAATGGAGATGAATTTGTAAATGAAAGAATGAAAGTGTTATTTTCCAGACTTGGAATAACCCATCAATTAACAAAATGGAGTGGCAGAGCGTAAACACCAACACTTGTTCTAAGTAGCGAGAGCGATCCGATTTCAATCGAAAATACCCATCGAGTTTTGGGGGCATTGCATATTATGTGCGACACACATAATTAACAGATTGCCATCAAAACAATTAGGCAATAAAACGCCATATGAAAAATTATATGGAAGTAATCCGAATTACAATGATTTAAATGTCTTTGGTTGTGAGGCATATTACTATAACAACCATCAAAAAGATAAATTCAACCAAAGATCGAATCGAGGAGTGTTAGTAGGATATTCAAAGGGGATAAAAGGATACATGATATATGATATAGATATGCAAAAAGTGGTGATATCAAGAAACGTAAAATTTATTAAACATAAATTCCCATTTGCAAACATAGATAAAAATGAAATTAAAAGTCAAATTCTTTTTTCAACAAGTGAGATAAACACAGAAAATGAGGATTATTTCCAAATTGATTATAAAAATCGAGAACCAACCTTTATAATTCAAGGGGAGACACCAAATTTGGAAAAGAATCATAATATTGATTCACATACACCAACATCATTGTTGACAGAAATAGATGTCGATCAAAACTGCATGAGTTTGATAGAGTGTGCAAATAAATATCACACATTAAATGAATTAGATGAATCTGAAGAATCTGTTGTAGATATTGAGAAATCTGAAGAAATAACGTCAGATACGAACATTAGAAAAATCCCAAGAGGAGTTGTAACGCACTTAGTAAATATGACGACTTCATATGTTCTACGGTGACGAGAGAATACAACATTAAACATCCAATTCATAAGAAATTGAATTATAACAAGTTCACGGTTAGACAGACAATTTTTGAACAAAATTGGGAACCAATAAGGACCGAATACTTATCAAGAGGCGAATGGAAATTCAAAATGGCAAGAAGCCATGACGGAAGAATTAAAGGCTCTTGAGTTAAATAAAACTTGAGAGTTAGTAAAATTACCGATAAATATTCGTAAACCAATTGGATCAAAATGGGTTTACAAAATCAAATATAAAAGTGATGGATTTGTAGAAAGATACAAAACGAAATTGGTCGCTAGAGGATTTTCACAGATAGAAGACGTTGATCATGATGATACATTTGTACCAGTTGCAAAATTGGTAACGGTTAAAACCATGATAGCAATAACATCGACGAAAAGATGGGAACTTCATCAAATAGATGTGCATAACGTATTTTTACAAGGTGATTTGAATGAAGAAATATTCATGAAACAACCTCAAGGATTATTAGATCAAAATGACAAGCGAGTGTGCAAACTTAAGAAATCGTTGTATGGCTTGAAACAAGCATTTATCATCGCGAAACTGATTTGCAAAATTGAGATCGAAATTAATAGAAATGAAATTTGATCAGTCAACAGTTGACCACTCATTATTCACATACAATGAAGGTGGTAATGTCATACATCTATTAGTATATGTTGATAATATAATTATCACAGGTAGTGATAATACAATTATATCAAAATTAAAAGATCAATTAATTAAGAAAGCCTTCCATATAAAGGATCTTGGGAAACTCAATTTTTTCCTAGGATTAGAGCTAACCTATTGCCACAAGGCATTCATATAAATAAAAAAAGTACATATTGGACTTGTTAAAAGATTATGGATGACTAGGTAGCAAATTATCGATTATACCAATTGATAGAAATGTGAAATCAGATGATCAAAGTTCAGAATTATTGAACGATCCAACACCTTATAGACGATTAGTGGGAAAGCTAATATACTTGTTGATCACAAGAGTGGATGTGACATATGTAATTACAAAATTAAGCTAATACATGCAAAATCCATGTAAGTCTCATATGGAGACGGCAATGAAGGTGCTAAAATATCTAAAAGGAACACCTGGAAGAGGGTTAGTGTATAAACATGACAATGAGCTCGATATAATCAGACATTGTGACGTCGATTGGGCAGCATATATACCAAGACAAGGAAATCGATCATAGGATATTGTGTTTCATTAGAATCATCACTTGTTTCTTGGAAATCCAAGAAACAACCGGTGATCGCAAGATCTTCGACAGAAACAGAATATCGATCAATGGCACATGCTGTTGGCTGTTGCTGAAATAACATTTATACAATATTTGTTGAAAGAATTTAAAATTGAACCGAAAAGAAAAGCAATGCTTCATTACGACAACGTATCAGTAATACATATAGCAAACGACCCTGTGTTTCACGAACGCACGAAACATATAAAAATAGATTGTCATTTTATCAGGAACAAAGTTCAATGACTGATATCTCTAGCTCATATAGATACGATGAAACAGCCAACAGATATGTTAACGAAACCTCTAAGAGAGAAATAGATAATCAAATTCCTCGATAAATTGAACGTATTGAATCCATACGCTCCAACTTGAAGAGGAGTGTTAAACTATATATTTGTTAATCTATGCAGGTAACAAGATTAGCAACGATGATGAAGCACACTCGTCAAGCGACATGATCGAGCTTGAGGAGTGATTAATTAGTGTTTAATTATCTATGCTAATAATGTTGTAATATTGTAACAATTAACACTATAAGGCCAAGTATTGAGCCATTTGGATATTGGTACAATAAGTGCTAAATATAAATACTTGAGTATGATTAAACCTAAGTAATTAATTTATTCTAAACCCTTGTTCCTACTTTACAGATATCAATAAACCTTTAATGTCCGAAGCTTATCTAATTTTAAGTCACTACTTTCAAGTTCCAACCTCTCCATGATATTATGAGTACTTTTGTGAGAAATAAAACAAAAATAAATAAATAAATAAATTCATTATTTAATCATTTAATTCCTTATCAAAAAAGAAAAACAATGAATATAATTAAATGGATAAATCGCAAAAAATCGGGATTCGTGCATTTAGTGACATTTTTGTTTGTTGAAAGCGTGCATTTAGTGACTTAGTCCCAGCAAAATAGGCATAAAAACTGACGCGGTCACAACTGGTCGACCACCGAAATCATAAACGTAACTATCAACCAGCATAGAACAAGCATCTGAAGAGATCCAAAGGAGAGGAGGAAATTTGTCGATGGATTCTTCTTCGGCCTCTGCACGTCGCCGTATCAGTACTATCTCCGATCACCTAGTCGTCGCCTCTTTCGAAGATGCTGATAGTCGGAAGAAGAAATCCGATCAGATATTTGTCAGCCCAACTGCTGGGGAGTTCGTAAATGGTGATCGATCCCTCCTTTTTTTCATTCTATCGATGTATCTATCCATACTGCAGTCCCTCCATCTTTCTCAATAGATTTGTTATTTTTGTTGTATTGATGATTTAACGTTCGATTATTCACCTCGTTTTTTTGCTCCCAATTATTCAATCACTTGATCAGTGGTCGAAAGTCAACTTCGGAATGAGGGAGAAGAAGAATCCCTAAAGATTTTGGTTTACTAAATAAAAGGAAACAAAGTAATCAAATACCGAATAGGAATTTTATTGCCAAACTTATGTTAGTCGATATGCATACCAACATTATTCCTTCCCTGTATTTCAGAATGTTCACATTGATGGGAGTCACTATACCGACTTTTCTCTT
This sequence comes from Zostera marina, assembly GCA_001185155.1. Lineage (NCBI taxonomy): Eukaryota > Viridiplantae > Streptophyta > Magnoliopsida > Alismatales > Zosteraceae > Zostera > Zostera marina. Next base: position 35,946 of record LFYR01001025.1, on the reverse strand, counting down.
TCATATATTTTACTATTCTACTCATTTTCTCTTTTATTCGAGTTGTTTAATCATAGATAGACTATTGTGCCTGATTACTGATGTAAATGATTTTTTTTTCATAGGAGATGGATACAGTGTCGTACTTCCAGAGAAGTTGCAAACTGGAAAATGGAATGTCTACAGGTAATGGTTTGAGATTAAGTTCAAGTAATTATGTATGATACGTTATACTTTTTGTTCCCTCTCTTTTGGTCGCAGATCTGCCCAGTCACCTCTAAAACTCATGAATAGATTTGCTGATCATCCCGAGATTGCAACTTTGCATGATAATTTTGGGTAGTGCTATACTCCTCTTTCTATTATCTCATTTTTTTTGGATTGAAAACTTTCATTTTGTGCATCAAAATGATTTGTTATAAGCACTACTCAAAGGTTGGCCAACATCTTCTGTTTATTTTCTTGCAAAAAAAACTTCTGTCGATACTTTTTGCAAAAGTTTGACATTAAACTGATCATGGACTCTTTTTAATATACACTTCTATTTTACTCATTTAATTATATTTCATTCCAGATATGCTGCTGAGGCTTATTGCGATTACAAATATCTTGGGACAAGAATCCGATTTGATGGTTCACTTGGAGAGTGAGCTACTTATTCAAATTTTTTTTTTTTGAAGTCAATTTTTTGTTTGTACTAAATGGAATATGTTTTTTTTTGCAAAAGGTACAAATGGATGACATATGGAGAAGCAAGTACCTCTAGAACAGCAATTGGTTCTGGTTTAGTATGTCATGGAATCTTACAAGTAAGCTACACTTAAACAAATAAGTGTAGGTTTATTCTCGTATGCATCATCTTTTATTTGTACACAGGCAATGTCCAATGAATTTCACTAATCAGTATTAAATGATTTTTTATTTCTATTGTTAAAGGGTGCTTGCATTGGGCTTTATTTCATTAACAGACCAGAGTGGATTATTGTCGACCATGCCTGCTCGGCATATTCTTATATATCCGTCCCCTTATATGATACCCTCGGTTTGTAACAGATCATTATATCCAAATTATCATTTTCAATAGTTTTTTTTATCATTGTCCTTTTTTATCTGACATTGTGAATGAATATTTTTTATTATCTGCAGGACCGGATGCTGTAAGATTTATCGTGAATCATGCAAGCATTCAAGCAATTTTTTGTGTACCACAAACATTGAGCATGGTTAGATTCTGTGTTTTCTTCTTTTTTCAAAATCACTTTATTCTATAAGTATGATAAAATACATAGAAATGGAAAAACAGCACTTTGCTAATTAAGAAATTCAATATTTCAATTCCATATTTATTAAAGCTGAATATTCTTTATAGGTTTTTAAATAGTAGATGTTTCTTATGAAAAGTGAAAATATGATTGCAAAATTTGTGATACTTCTATCAGTAAATGCTTCATATAAATTTTAGCATGTTTCCTATATGTAAATTGTAAGTCTACGTGGGGAAAGTGTATCAGTAAGAGATAATGACATAGGTTCCTAATAAAATTATTACTACGAAATGGATATTAAGGAGAAGAATGACTATATTCTCAGTAGGCTCATCAAGAAATAAGTAGTAGAGAAGATGTTTGATGCGAGTGGTGTGATGTCAATCTTCAACCTAGTGTATTACCTACGAGGCTACGATATGTTAATTTTCACTAAGGCTAACTAAAATAGTATCTCCTTCCTTACACACGCTCTGCATATTGCGAACACACCAGGTCTCCCACCAACACTGGGCACCACTTTTTCCAAGCTTTAACTGCTTGTTAGAGATATGACTATAAAGGGAACATTTGGAGGAAAAGTAGGGACAACTATTTTTCTATCGTTGGTTAAGGTAATTTCTCTTCTATAATTCTTTTTCTATTTCCTGTGGATTTCATATGTTGGTGGATTCCAATTTACCTTTCTTTGGCTTTGTGTTAGTAATTGCTTTTCTGGCGTTTTTGGAACTTGATGGTTTCTTTACCGTTGAGTTATTGTGTTAGCTACATTTTTGATAATATTCAAGAGCTCTTTTGATAATTTTTCAATCCACGATCTCTTTAGGTTCTCTCCTCTACATTACTAAACCAAAGTCAATCAATGCATTCGAGGACCTTTTTGAAAAACAATGACGCTATCTGACTAGCATCTTTTGTTTTTCGACATGTGATGAAATGGGCCATTTTTGAGAAGCGGTTAACTACTACAAATACTGAATCGAATCATCTTTGTGTTTTTTTTTTTTTTTTTTTGAAGCAATCAAATTTTATTAGAAAAAGGCTAATGCCATGTTTACAAAAATAGAGAATAGAAATAAAATAGAAGTAAAAAGAAATGAGCAAAAGCTCATTGACTCTCTCCCATTAGCTATGTAGTCTAGTTATATATGTTAGTCTCCCATACTTCCATCATAGATGTCTCCAAAGGGTGATAACAACTCTTCTTGTAATACACTGAATCAAAAGAGAGACTGATGTCTTTAATGACCTCCTTAAGGACTACCTCAGGAGGCCTACTAGTGTGCTGTCTATATCTCTTATTTCTCTCCGTCCATATATGCCATGACAAGCATCCAATAACATTCCACATTAACTCCCAAGGGGGGAGAGTGGTGCGTAATCTTTTGTGCTGCCTTCGTTAGATCCCAACCTAATATCTGGACTGGATTGAGTGAGGACTGGAATATTCATTATTTTCCAGAAAGCGGAATCCAGGTGTTCCGCCAACGGAATTAATAGAGATTTGGATTAAGAATAGTTAAAAAAAAGATGACTCCTAGTTTCATCTTCCAGATTGTACAACAAGCAAACAGAAGACACTTGTACTCTTCAACTCAGCTTCTTGAACGTATTTAGGTGATCCCATTTCACCCTCCACAATAGAATAGAGAATTTTTTCGGCATCTTCGATCAACTTCCCTCAGCTAACACATCTTTATGCTTTCTATCTCTAATACTTTCTACTATTCCTCCCAATTTATTTATCGAAGTACCAGATCTCCACACAATCGTACTATTGGCCTTACAATCCAAACATTTATCCACTAGGTTTCTTTCTGAAACAAAAGCTTTCCAAAAATGCGAATCCACAATAGGCCTGATTTGTATATCATTAAACGCCTTTCCTTTAATATACCTATCTTGGATCCATTTTACCAGAATAGAATCGCTCCTGTCCCAGTACTTTGAAGCTCTTTTAATATTGGTTGCAGTAGTAATAATAGGAAGGTCTCTAACCCCTAGACCCCCTTAGCCTTGGGAAGGACCATTTGGGCCCACGGGATCCCTTTCCTTCCGTCCCATATAAATCTATAAGCTAACCTTCTCACCTTCTTAGCCATAGAGACAGGAATAACCATACCTTGCGCCCAATAAGTATACTTTCCAGCTATTATCTAGTTAACTAGTTGTATTCTCCCTCCATAGGAAAGACATTTCCCGCTTCATCTTGCTAAGAGCGCCTCTATAGACTGGATTAGCTTCCAGCACTGCCCAAATGACTTTTTCTTTCCCGTGATTGGTAACCCTAGATATGTTATAGGCAGACTTTTAACAGTATATCCTAAGATATTATGCAAAGATTGATTTTCTGCACATACTTTTGAGAAAGTGGAGGAGCTCTTGCTCACATTTACTTCCAATCTCGAGAACAATGAGAATTTCTCAAGCACCGTTTTAATTGCATTAAGCGATTTCAGGTTTGCCTTTGAAAATATGAGGATATCATCCGCATACATGAGGTGAGATATAGAAGTAGCACCATTCACCTGATAAGTGTCTATTCTTTTGTTCTTTACTCCATTCTGTATCAACCTACTTAAAACATTCATAACCATATCAAATAGAATAGGAGATAGAGGATCACCCTGTCTAATCCCCCTCTGGCTTTTGAAGGGAGGCGTTGGAGTCCCTTCCACCAGCACCGAAAAAGATGCAGAGGATATGCAATTCCAAATCATTTTGCAGAACATATGAGAAAATCCATACGCTTCAAGGGTGACAATTATAGCCTCCCAACTGACTGTGTCAAATGCTTTCTTAAGATCTATACTCAAACAACACCTCTTGGGAGTTCTCTTTCTTGACTTGTCTACTCCGCTAGAATGGTATTATCCGAGATGAGCCTTCCTTGAATGAAAGCTGCTTGGTTTGGAGAGATGAGTTCACTAGAGACATGATATCTGCTAATATTTTTGTCATTAGCTTGTAGATCAAATTGACACATGATATCGGCCTGAAATCCGACATATCTGAGACCATGTTTGTTTTGGGCACAAGCGTGATGAAAGTATGGTTAGCAGACTTCAACAAAGGTTTGCCTTTGAAGAATTGCCTTACACACTCCATTACTAGGCCTTTAAGATCTCCCCAAATTTTTTTGAAAAATTCCGAGGTGAAACCATCCGGCCCAGGGGATTTTCCCGAATTAAAGGAGAACAGTGTGACCCTTACCTCTTCCTCTAACGAAGCCTGAAGCAGCCACCTATTCATAGTTTCAGAAACCACTCTAGGAAAAATGACAGGAACCGCCGACCGTTGGGTGGTTGAATTACTGAACAGAGTTTTAAAGTACCTAACACTATTCTCCTTTAATAGAACCCTAGTGGTGGTTTGAATTCCATCTGTATTGAGAATTTTAGAGGTTGAATTTTTAGATCTCCTTAGCTTTGTGGCGATACTAAAGAATCTGTTGTTTTTGTCCCCTAATTTTAACCAAGAGACCTTACTCCTTTGTTTCAGATCTGTCTCCTCTTTTGCCATAAGCTCCTTTAATCTTCCCCTTATTTTTGTACTCTCCTCTTGGAGCGGGATAGATAAGAGATTCTTTTCCAAAGTTTCAACTGAGCTATTCAGTTCAATCCTTGCCTGGGCTACCCTCTTCGCTGAATGCCCTTTTTCTGCTGCCCATTGCTTAGAAAGTACCTTAACTTCCTTAAGTTTTTGCTGTAACTTATACCGGAGTCCCATCTTTGATCCAACTGAGGTAAATGGTTTTGGGTGTGCTACCACCGCTAATTTCAATACATCTGCGGCTTTGGTTGCGATTATATTATCTGCACCCCCGTATCAATTATAATATCCACTGTTTTGTTCGTGACGGTACCTCGGGTGCGAAACAAATTATGTCGTTGTGGATCCTCCTCGGCTTTTGACGATAAACACATTCGCCGGATTACATATATTAAATGATCTCCGTTATTATAATGGACCTCTTGCAGATTATCATACTCTTCTTCAAATACTGCCATGTCTTTTTCACAACGTTCACACACATGAACCTCCCTTCTTTTGGGACAAACATTTGATTTATGTCCAATTTCATTGCACCGGTTGTGTTGCAACCGAAGAATTGTGCACGTTTGACGGATAGCTTGTATTATAATGATTTGATGTAGAAGAAAATTTTGCAAATTTATTAGCTGTAGCCTCAATGTATGTGGCCATATTAATGGTGTGAAAATATAGTATGTAACTGAATCCGTTCTTGGACAGAATATTTAAGGCCTCCGACGTACCTTGCCATAAATCGATTCGTGGATTCATCCAAGTTATTTCTAGCAGCCAATCTTTGAAACTCCATAGTATACTCTTCAACCGACCGGAGTCCTTGTTTACAATTATGATATTGCGTGAATAAAGTACGTTCGTAATCCGGAGGGAGGAATCAATTTTTCACCATTTTCTTCATGCGAGCCCAGGTCTGAATTGATTGCTTTTGTTGTCTGGATCGCATAGCGCAGGTCTGATCCCACCATACGGAAGAAGCTCCCTTCAGTCTCATTACTACAAGTTTTACCCGGCGGTGTTCGGGCACCTCCATACAATCAAAGAATCGATCTACCTCCGATGCGCATCTGCCCATTAAACACAGGTATTTCCATCCTTGCTCTATAAAATCCGTACTCGTTGCCAAACCTTTGCGGAAACTGTCTACGATCTTGCCGGTAGTCTTGGCGTCCCTGCTGAAAATTTCTTTGCTGATCAGCCAAGCCATGATCTGGTGGTTCAGGTTCGTCTATTAATTCATCGGATGACGAACCAGAATCGGCGCTACCATCCAGGAATGCCTAGACGACGAGGTTTCTCCATTCCTCCTAGACGTGTCCCGAGCGGTCATCGTTGTAGCTGTTTGCACTACGTGAGAAAGTGAGTCCACCACGGATGTGAGCTCCGCTAAAGACTTGCGCAGTTCCTCAACATCCCTTTTCGTTACCACATCGGACATGATTCTCCCCCCCCTTCCCTGTCACCTTGAATCAAGAAGTGATGAACAGTTGTCGTAGCTCTGATACCATCTTGATAGCGGAAGCCAACAGAAAAGAGGACCCATACCTGGACGGTGAAGGAGGTCGATGATTTTGGGCAAAACGGAGAAGGAAGCAGGAGAGGGAGGAAGAACCGAAGATCTGTTGGAGTCTACCAACGGAGAGGATTAGAAACAGAATGTGTGGGAGGGAAGAAACAGAAAAAGAAGAAGAGTACCTGTGACGAGAATCAAAAATAGCGTCCCTTCCTTGTGGCCACTGGTGGTCTTTATATACTCATTCCTTGGCAGTGGTCACCCAAGGAATGAGTTAGTTGAACCTTGATGTCCAGCCAAGGCTTCCTCGTTGGAGGAGGTTCCATGACCCATGACCTGTGCTACATCAAAATGGGAAACAAGGTTTAGGGGTAATCATAGAAGCACTTAGATCTAAAGCCTTTAAGGATATTATTGCCAATGTCATCTGGTCCTACAGTCCTACATACCATCAAAATTCTCCATCATTCTATGGAGAATTAAAAACAAACAAATCAAAACTCTGCAAATGCTTAATGCATGGGGAGTACAAATTCAACCCACTTGCCTTCTATGTGAGTTGGAGAATGAATTCACAAGTCACTTGTTCTTTAGTTGCCCATACACAAGGTATGTCCTACTCAAAACTTCTAAATTCTTAAAAAATTCCCTATGGAAAATATCCAACTCAAATATCCCTACCCTTGCCTACCTTTATATCAGAATAGGAAATGTTATTGAATCTTGCCAACACTGGGGCTTACACTGGAATGTTCTGGGAGGACTCACTTGGCAAATCAGGTCCGATAGGAACAAAAGACTATACCAGCACATTCTAAGACCACCTAAGGTCTTGATTTTGGAGATCATTCGAGACTTCAACCTCTCTTTCAGACTTGAAATTTTTAAGAAAGGCCGTGATTCGTAAATGGAGGAGACAACAACGCAGGTTTGGGAGTCCAACCTCCTGAAGCAAAGCTCTTAGTTATTGCATCACTAAGAGAAAATGTTATATGGGAGAAGGTTGATGGTTGTGTAAACCACTCTATCCACTCTACCACATTTTATTATCTCTGTTACTTTGTAATTCCTAATTCCAGGGTATCACCCTTCATTATTATTAATGAAAAATTTACTGTTTACAAAAAAAGTAACGTGAAATTATTAAAAAATACTAAAAGGATTTATTTTATTATATAAAAAAATGTTGTAATATCGTATGTTGTTTTCTATTATGGTAAATTTAAGGAAGTGATAAATTATAGGGAAGCTTTAGCTCTTATTCTTTTGCAGCTGGCAGGGTAATTTATATGTACTCTAGCTAAATAGTAGTAACCTGACCTATTATTTATGTATAATGTCATATAGTTATCGAGTTATTTACTAGTAACTCTATAGCTAAGTTTTTCTGATAGTTTTGTTCCACTTTTACCTTGCATTTTCTGTTTCTTAATGCAAATAAAAAAAAATTATATGTTATTTTCGTGATCTTGTTTGTTTACAGATGTTAAGCTTCTTGTCCCAGATTCCATCTGTGCGTCTCATAGTGGTAATGAAATCTACTTTGGTCTTTTACTCTTTCATATTTCCATTGCTGGTTCTTTTTCTTAAAATAACCATTTTGCTTTCTTAACAGGTTGTTGGAGGTATAGATGAAGATATGTCTTCTCTTTCAGCAACTTCTGGTGTAGAAATTATATCATACTCTAAATTATATAATCAGGTATTTTCCGTATATTCTTTAAGATTGTATCTTTCACACGGAAAATCAAATGGAAAATTTCACGAGTTATAAACAAGGTTAAAATGTCTGTGTGGTTCATAATGTTAACAATAAGTTTTTTATGGTTTGGGCAGTGCTGGAAACTAATCCAGTCTATAGAGGCACTCTTGGCAAGATGGAGTGGGAAATGTCTTTCCTATGGAGGGAGAATACAATTAGTTAACTGAACAATAGCTGGAAAGTATACTTATTGGGCGCAAGGTATGACTATCCCTGACTCTGTGGCTAAGAAGGTGAGAAGGTTAGCCTATAGATTTATATGGGACGGAAGGAAAGGGATCCCGTGGGTCCAAATGGTCCTTCCCAAGGCGGAAGGGGGTCTAGGGGTTAGAGACCTATCTATTATCACCACTGCAACTGATATTAAAAAAGTTTCAAAGTACTGGAATAGGAGTGACTCTATTCTTGTTAAATGAATCCAAGATAGGTATATTAAAGGAAAGACGTTTAATGATATACAAATCAGGCCTACTGTGGATTCACATTTTTGGAAAGCTTTTGTCTCTGAAAGAAACCTAGTGGATAAATGTTTGGATTGTAGGGCCAATAGTACGATTGTGTGGAGATCTGGTACTCCGATAAGTAAGTTGGGGGGAATGGTGGAAAATATTAGAGATAGAAAGCATAAAGATATATTAGCTGAGGGAATTTGGTCGAAGATGCTGACAAAATTCTCTATTCTCTTGTGGAGGGTGAAATGGGATCACCTAAACACTTTCAAGAAGTTGAGAAGTTGGAGAGTACAAGTACCTCTTGTTTGCTTGTTATGCAATCTGGAAGATGAAACTAAGAGTCATCTTTTCTTTAACTGTTTTTATTCCAGATCTCTCTTAATTCCGTTGGCGGAATACCTGGATCTCGCCTTCTGGAAAATAATGAATATTCCAGTTTCCACCCAATCCAGTCCAGATATTAGATTGGGGGATCTGACGGAGGCAACACAAAAGATTACGCACCACTCTCCCCCTTGGGGGCTACTATGGAATGCTATTGGGTGCTTGTCGTGACATATATGGACGGAAACAAATAAAAGATATAGACATAACATTAGTAAGCCTCCTAAGGTAGTCTTTAAGGAGGTCATTAAAGACATCAGTTTCTCCTTTGATTTAGTATATTACAAAAAGAGCTGTTGTCACCCTTTGGAGACATCTATGATGGAAGTATGAGAGACCAATCTCCTGAGGCAGCGTATCTTGTTACTATATAATTAGATTACATAACTAATGGGAGAGAGTCAATGAGCTTCTTGCTCATTTCTTTTTACTTCTGTTTTATTTTTATACTCTATTTTTGTAAACTGGGCAATAGTTTTATTTTTTAATGAAATTTAATTGCTTCAAAAAAAGAAGTTTTTTATGGTTTGTAAATCATTATCTAGAAGACTAGAACATATTCTAACACATTCTAACAATACAAAAAGCTGCAAAATCATGATTTTCAATTTTTAGTTGCGTTTATTTTCTCATTTTTCTCCTGATATTGTTTTAATTTTTTAATATGGGTCATCAGGGAAGAATGAATATCCAGCAGTTTTGTCCTCCAAAACCCGATGACATTGCTACTATTTGTTATACAAGTGGTACAACTGGTACACCAAAGGTATACAAAATTTACTTTTAGCCATATCATAAATTGATTTGGGTCTGTGTCCCTTGTAAAGGAAAATAAACTTTAATAAAATTTCCTCCAAGAAATCATAAATGCCAATGATGATATTTTGAACAGGGTGCTATGTTATCTCATGCAAATTTGATTGCAAATGTGGCTGGTACAGTTTTAAATTTTAGTTTTTCATCTTCAGATATGTGAGTTGATTTTTTTATTCTCTCCCCTCTAATTTTAAAGAAATTTATATTTTCTACTTATTCTCATTTTATCCTACAAATTGGCAGTTACATATCATATCTCCCATTGGCACATATTTATGAACGTTCTTATCAAGTTTTAATAGCACACTTTGGCACTGCTGTTGGTTTTTATCAAGGGGTATGGCCTTAAAAACGGCTTCCTTTCATTGTTTTTGTTATTTTTGCGATGTATAAGTGTAATGTAGATAAATCATAAATATAAAAAAAGGAAATTGGGCACGTATCATATCATGGCAATTGAGCATTTTTAATTTACTATATATTTTTGGTTGTAACTAGGGAGGAACAACGAGCCGAGCCCGAACATGTTCGACGAGCCTAAGCTAATTTATGCATTCGGAGGCATAACGAACTCAGAAAAAAAAGTTTGGGCTTGGTACATTTATTAATGAGCTCAGAAAAAAAAGCTCGGGCTCGACTCGTTTATATAAATAATCCGAACAGAAGTGAGTTATAACGAGCCAAGCTCGAATGTGTTCAACGAGCCTGAGCTTTATGTTTATTCCTAGTTGTAACTTGTATGTTTATTTTTGCTCCACACTAGAAGAAAAACGTTGTCAATTTGGAGTGAAATTTTGTGTCTCCTCATCGAAACCTTGATTTTTGTTGGAATACACTTTTTAGGTGGTATTTCTGGAATTGGAGATGTTTATCAACATGAGGTGATGCTCCGGTAGAGGTGGACATTTGGAGAAGACGGGAGTAGGTGAATAGATAAGTATAAAGGATAAGAAGATGGGTGAATTCTCTTGGTGTTAGATCACCGTTTGGGATGTATATTTATAATCCAAAAAAGTAAATACAAAGAATATTTAACTGTAAATACAGAGAATATTGTACAAATATTCTTCATGACTAACTACCCATTATGGAGGATAAGATTGTTATTCATGTTTGTACAATATTCTAACAATCTTAACTTCCTAAGAATATGCAAACTAGCATAGGAGGATTTCTTGTTGTTTTTCTTTTTTCTCACACTAATAGTTTGGATTTTTGAATCCACACCTATCAGTGGTTGCATTTAACTCATTCACTTCTGATGCGAGGAAATCTTACTGGATTTGGTAGGAAATCCTTCCCCATATCACTTACTTTTGTTTTCTTGTGTGGAGAAAATTAGGTCTGTATAGTTGTATATTCTTTTGTCAACTACCTTCAGTCTTTAGAATTTGCCCAAACAAAACTCAGTTAACTTAACATACATGGTTTTACACATGCTTATCTTCTATTATATTTGATAATTTGTCAATAATAATTTTATTATCAAATGTCTTTTCAGTTTTCAAAAAATGATCACTTTTAGGAATCAGGATAAATCTTTTGGCCTTATTTTGTACCCAGGATAATTTGAAGCTCATGGATGACTTGGCTGTCTTAAGACCTACAGTTTTCGCTAGTGTTCCTCGTTTGTACAACAAAATTTATGTTGGGTATAATGTTTAGTTAATTTTCGTTCCATTTCAATCATCTAGAGAATTTACGCTGATGAAAATAATTTTTATGCAGTATCATTAATGCTGTTAAGGCATCTGGTGGATTAAAGGAGAGGCTATTTAATGTTGCATTTAAAGCCAAAATGCATGCAATAGAGAATGGTATTAGCAATTTGCTGCTTGTGACCACGAATGCGAGTGTTTTCATTTTTTTGAAAGTTGGTAATATATAAGAAAGATAAGAAAGCAAGATAGAAGATGATAAATGCAACCTAGAAAAGAATATAAAGATTTCTTAAAGTTAACTAACGAGATATAGTAAAACTTCAAGGTTTAGACTTAAGAACAAAGCAAAATACCCCCTAAACCATAAAACCCTGGAAGTGAAATAGCCTGAGTGCAACCATGATATTTTAAATTATCTAGACATGACTATTAAATATAAATGACATTATAAGAATATAAGGTCATTGCATAGTTCAAAAAGCGACGCTTAAGCGTCGCTTTAAGCGAAAATAGCGGCAAAGCGGTTTTTTTGGACCGCTTTGCCAAACGCTTTTTTTCACAATATTATAAACAACTAGCTTAACTTTATACTAGTCCAATATACCAGATAACTATCTTAGCTAGTGGTTTACAACTAAAAAAGCGGTTAACCACTAACAGGCTAACCACTAACATGTATATCTATCACTAAAAAAGCGGTTACAACCACTAACATGTAAGCGGTTTATAACCACTAACTAAAAATGTCCAACTGTTTACAACTAAAGCGGTTAAGCTATATAAACTTTATATAGCTTAACCGCTTTAGCTGTTTATATATGGGCCATAAGCCCATAACCGCTTTAGCTAAAGATTTATCTTAGCTAAACAGCTAAAGATTTATCTTAGCTTTATATAAACTTTATATAAACTTTATATAGCTTTAACCGCTTTAACCGCTTTAAGCGACGCTAAAGCGGTTAAAGCTAAAAAAGCGCTCCCTGGAAATTGGGAGCGCTTTCCGCTTTTTCGAACTATGGGTCATTGCTACCAGTGCTTAACTGCCTATATACCTGGAACTTCATGTTCACATATGTAAATACATGAAAGATCCTGTTTGATGTAAATATTTTTTGTGGCATTATATATTTACCTAATTATCTGGGTACAAAAAAATATTGTAATTGCTAATCACCTGGTTTTACCTCCTCTTCAAATTGAGTTATTCTTATTGATGTCTGTACTTTAAAATACCTGATCCTTAATCCACACCAGGAAGCCATTCGTCTCCCATATGGGATAGGTTGATTTTCAATAAAATAAAAGAAAAACTTGGAGGTCGTGTGAGGTTCATGACTTCAGGAGCCTCACCATTGTCACCTGATGTCTTGGCATTTATGAGGGTGTAAGTTTTATTGTCTTCTTATCATCAAAGTTATATACCACAATTACTCATTTTGTAATTTCTGTGTTTTAGTTTAAATATTATAATCCTAGCAATTAATTTTGACTTTTGACCACTCTTCAAGATGCTTTGGATGTCACATTATTGAAGGTTATGGAATGACAGAAACTTCATGTGTTATAAGTAGCATGGATCTCAGTGACAAGTCGATAGGTCACGTTGGTTCTCCTAATCCGTCATGTGGTATGTGCTAACTTTGCATTATATGCAGAAATCATACACATGTAATTATGAAATTAATTCATATGATATGTGAGCTTTTAATTTCTTGGTCACAACTATCAATTGTACTAACCTTTTTAAAAAAGCTGTACCGACCATTTTTATCATTCTCCAAAACAGCAAGTTAACTACAAACTATAATATTAACCATCGAAGCATGCAACTAGCTATTTACTATGAACATTCAAAACTTTTGGCGATGAGCTAAGATCCAACCTCATCAGCTACCATAGATGAGCTTGAAGAGAGCTATTATCGATATAAATCATATAAATCATATTAATTGTTTTAATTATGTTTTTAGTCTTTATGTGCTAATTGTAATTAGTTAGTGTAGATTAGAGCTTGACTGATTTCAGTTAAGATCTAATCTATAAACCCCAATTGTATATAAAGATAATCAATACAAGTTTAGAGGGGTCGATCACTTGATTCCTCCATTTTCTATCTTTCTACAATTCACTCATAGTTTGATTAGTTTCTACTTATACACAAATGCACTATTTACACCCTTATATGAGTAAACTCTCCTTCTTTTTCATTAACTAGGAGGAAGTTGTCTCCCAATAGGTTGCTCTGAATAAAGCTAGATTGGTTCTCTGAATTCTGAAATCAATTGAAATTGCACTCTCCTAAGTTTTAATTCTTTTACCAATGATCACTGTGATCACCTTTTAACTTGTATTGTAGCATGAGATTGGTTGGAAGATCCTAATCTCTGAAGCCACTGTATTCTTAGAAACAAGTATAATGAAACAAATGGTTGGTCTGTTTTAATAGTCTACAATGTGTAAAAAATCACCTCAAAGCTGTAATGAAATCTGCCTCTTTCAATAACTTATTCTGAGACATGCTTAGGGAAGAGTCTGAAGTCGTTGATTTCATCAGTTTCTTACCTTGAAGTGAGAAACACTTCCGCACCATATAAATATATTTTTGAAGTGAGAAATGCATTCTAGCTTCATGCTGTCTATACCATACTAGTTACTTTTGTACCATCTCTGCTTAAGACTTTATATAAGGAGTTAATAACTTAAGACTTTATTTAGTTTGAGCAGCATTATATACTTATACCAACCTCTCCTTAGCTCTTCTGCTCATGCAGCACTTCCCGTGTCTGCTGCATCTACATTACATAGATTTATTTGTGCCGTTGCAATTCTTTGCTGGGGTATACTTACCCCTGGATGCTAACCAAGCTCTGAGTTGATTTTTCACCCTCTAACTTGGTAGCCAATATATATAAATAATATAAAAGGGTACTCATTTACTGGGTCGTACCAAGCATTTAAAATCCCCATTTTCAATTTTTCACATCAGATATTGCAAAACTTAAATGGTTTTCACTCCCTTCAGTTTTTCAATAGTACATCGTCACTACTATACTCTTCTGAGTATTCCTACTTAATATATGGTAGTGCATTCAAAAACTTAGAGTTGCAATCCTCTATTCAACTTATGTTTTTAAGTGCATGGTCACTACCCTGTTCAGTTCCATTTATAAAATATGATAGCCAATGTAATAACCTGAATTTTCTTAATTTAAATAGGGCTATTCCCAAATTTAACTAAACAAACAACTAAGATCCATATGCCCGAATGGGCGTACACAATAAAATTAAAGTACTAGCGGAAACCAAGTAGACCCTTTATTTAACTAATATCCTAGGATTCCATTCATGTGTGAAACCCTCTATCCAGTTCATTCCAAGCCGTCCCTTATTCTGCAATAAAATGTCATTTACATGGGTAAGTTTTAAAGAAACTTAGTACGTGAATATATAATAAATTTTATAGTTCATGAATTTCTTTTTGGGGCGTATCACCCCTCCTTGGTTACCAATAGAGGTTCTTACGAACCTCCCCTTTTTCCTTTACATGGGTCATCGAGTAAACTCTCACCATGCCGTCAAACCCCGTCGGGTCATGTAGCCTCGTCAGGCCCGTTAAGTTTCATTCGTTCCATGTGTCGTCAAATCCCTGAGGATCCGTAATTTCATATGTTTTTTTTTTTTTTTTTGAAACAATTAAATTTTATTAGAATAAGGCTAATGCCAAGTTTACAAAATAGAGAATAGAAATAAAAATAGAAGTAAAAAGAAATGAGCAAAATGCTCATTGACTCTCTCCCATTAGCTATGTAGTCTAGTTATACAGTAACTAGATACGCTGCCTCAGAAGGTTGGTCTCCCATACTTCCATCATAGATGTCTCCAAAGGGTGACAACAGCTCTTCTTGTAATACACTGAATCAAAGGAGAGACTGATGTCTTTAATGACCTCCTTAAGGTCTACCTCAGGAGGCCTATTAATGTGCTTTCTATACCTTTTATTTCTTTCCGTCCATATATGCCACGACAAGCACCCAATAGCATTCCATATTAACCCTCAAGGAGGGGAGTGGCGCGTAATCTTTTGTGCTGTTTCCGTCAGATCCCCCAATCTAATATCTGGACTTGATTGGGTGGGAACTGGAATATTCATTATTTTCCAGAAAGCGAAATCCAACTGTTCCGCCAACGAAATTAAGAGAGATCTGGAATAAGAACAGTTAAAGAAAAGATGACTCCTAGTTTCATCTTCCAGATTACACAGTAAGCAAGCAGGAGGTACTTGTACTCTCCAACTTCTTAATTTCCTGAACGTGTTTAGATGACCCCATTTCACCCTCCACAAGAGAATAGAGAATTTTGTCGGCATCTTCGACCAAATTCCCTCAGCTAACATGTCTTTATGCTTTCTATCTCTAATACTTTCCACTATTCCCCCCAATTTATTTATCGGAGTACCAGATCTCCACATAATCGTACTATTCGCTCTACAATCCAAACATTTATCCACTAGGCTTCTTTCTGAAACAAAAGCTTTCCAAAAATGCGAGTCTACAGTAGGTCTGAATTTCATATGATTGGGTATGAGTGAGTAATGTGGGATCGGCTGAGTTCACAAAAACAGTGATTGAGAAGGAGATTCTCAATAAGTAAATCCAATGCTGAGGTCTTGGAATCCTTCCAAGAAGATCAGTTTACCAATAACACTAGTAGCAAACAAGAAGAAGAAGATTCTAGAAATAGAAATGAAGAACACAAAAGGAAAGTAGATCGGGATTCCAACATACATATCTAGATTTCGTACTAGAACAGAGTTCTTACTTAGTAGCTAGTTTCTAAGTGAAAATATACCATGACCAAAAAACAGATCCAACAGCTCACACTCACCAATCGCATCCAGCCTCATGTGTAAGTAACTTTATAAGAAAATTCTTTTATATTAAACAAATCGGACATATATGGATTGTAAGGCTAATAGTACGACTGTGTAAAAATCTTCTGCAGGACTTGAAATGGTCCATAATTTCGTGCTTTTAACTTGGAGTAGGATCCAGCAGGGATTCTATCTTTCCCAATGTGTACCATCACCATTTCCCCAATTAAAAATTCCTCCTTTTTTTTATCAGCCCAACTTTTGTACTTTGAATTAGACTTTTGCAAAGCCTCCTCTACAGCCTTGTATACTTCTTTATTCTTCAGAATTAGTTCCTCCACTACTGGTTGATTTGATGGAATATCTGCAATGTCCATGGACTGTTTGGGTTGATGGCCATATGCTGCCATGAAGGGACTAACTCCAGTGGATCTATTTACCATGTTATTGAATGCGAATTCTGCTTGAGGTAAATATGTATCCCAACCTTTCTGATTCTGCCCAGCTAATGTTCTTAGGAGGTTCCCAAGTGACCTGTTGACTACCTCAGTCTGTCCATCAGACTGTGGATGGCATGTAGTACTAAAGCTTAACTTAGTCCCGAATCTCTCCCATAAAGTTTTCCAAAAGTGTTATAAAAATTTGGTGTCTCTGTCAGACACTATTGATTTTCGCACCCCATGCAATCTGACAATTTCATTGAAAAAAATCTGAGCTATATGTACTGCATCACTTGTTCTTTTGCAGGCCAAAAAATGAGCCATTTTAGAGAACCTATCGACCACTACAAAGATTGAATCACTACCATTCTTTGTTTTTGGTAGTCCTAGAACGAAGTCCATTGAAAGGTCTACCCATGGTTCTTTAGGTATGGGTAAAGGAATGTAGAGTCCAGTATTTTTTTTTGTTCCTTTAGCCTGTTGACAGATTTGACAGGCTTGTATAAAATTTTCAACTTGATCTCCCATTTTTGGCCAAAAGAACCTTGATTTCAGCCTTTTGCTCATTTAGGTATGGGTTACTGTATAACTAGACTACATAGCTAATGGGAGAGAGTCAATGAGCATTTTGCTCATTTCTTTTTACTTCTATTTTTATTTCTATTTTCTATTTTCTTGGCATTAGCCTTATTCTAATGAAATTTAATTGTTTCAAAAAAAAAAAAAAAAAAAAAACCTTGATTTCAGCTGCAAAGTCACCTTATCTCTCTCTAAATGGCCTGCCAGTCCCCCAACATGTAGTGTTGCAATCAGTTGCTCCCTTAATGGATCTGAAGGTATATAAAGTCTGTTTCTGAACATTAAGAAGCCTTCCTGAATTTCAAAATTCTCTGGTGGACTGTTCTCCCTGCATAATTTCCACATGGGACTGAAATCTTCATCATTCATATATAACTCTTTTAATCTCTGAAAATCATTTATTTCTGCTCTTAATACTGTCAACAATGTACTCTTCCTGCTCAATGCATCTGCTACTTTATTGCTAGCCCCTGATCTGTGCTTTAAAGTGAAGTGGAACCTCTGCAAATAAGATATCCATTTAGCATGCATCCTATTGGAGTTTTTTGAGCTATTAACCTGTTTTAATGCCATGTGATCTGTTTGGATTACAAATTCATTTTGTATAAGATAGGGTTCCCAAGTTTTGCAAGTCCGCACAACTGCATAGAGCTCTTGCTCATAAGTGGTCCAGTTCTTTCTTCCACTTGATAGTTTCTCACTGTGGAAGGCAATTGGATGCCCCTCCTGGCTCAGAACAGCACCAATACCCATAATGCTGGCATCACAGTCTATCTAAAATACTTTTGAAAAATCAAGGAGCCTTAGAAGTGGTGCTTCCTGTAATTTTTTTTAAAAAAATATGAAATGCTTTATCTGCTTCCTCTGTCCACTAGAACTGCCCTTTCTTCAGACAATCTGTAATTGGGGAAGCTATTGTGCTGAAATCCTTAATAAATCTTCTATAAAAAGAAGCGAGACCCATAAAACTTCTAACTTCTGTTAAATTTGAGGGAGCCAACCAAGTATCCATGGCTGCTGTTTTGCTAGGATCAACTTTCAGCCCATGACAGCCCACTATATACCCGAGAAAAGCCAGTTCATGAACCAAAAATTCACATTTCTGGTTGTTTAACTGTAGATGGTTCTCTGCTAATAATTTCAATACTCTCTCCAAGTCTCTAAGACGAGTTTCCTTGTCTTTGCTAAAGACAAGTACATCATTAAAATAAACAACAGTGCATATATTTCTAAGGGGTTTCAATACCTCAGTCATGAGTCTCATGAAGGTGGATGGTGCGTTTGACATTCCGAATGGCATGACTAACCATTCATGTAGACCCTTGCTTGTTTTAAACGCGGTTTTCCATTCATCTCCCTCCCTTATTATTATTTGATGGTACCCACTTTTTAAGTCCAGCTTTGAAAAATATTGGGAACCTACTAAAACATCCAACAGTTCCTCTAACCTGGGAATTGGGAACCTATATTTTATTGTAATCCTGTTGATAGCCCGGCTATCAACACACATCCTCCAGTCCCCATTTTTTTTGGAACAAGTAGGGCTGGAACAGCACAAGGACTGATAGAATATCTGATCAGCCCTTCCTTCATCAGTTGTTCTACTTGTTGCTGCAATATTTCAGTTTTTGTTGGGCTCAACCTATAGTGAGCTAGGTTGGGCATTGAAGCATCCGGTTCTAGGTCGATTCTGTGGTCTACTTCTCTATGTGGTGGCAATTTAACTGTTTCAGCACTGTTTACTGTTGGGAACAGTTTCAGAATCTCCTCTACTGCCCTTGGTATTACTATTTTTTTAATTCCTTTTTTCTCTCTTACAATTACAGCCAACCCTTCCTCTTTGACACTGAGTACCTTCTTAAATTCTGTTTATGCTTGAACTACTAAATTAGGCTTCTCAGATCGCACTATTGAATCTGGTGGTAGGGGTGACAATGCTATTTTCATATCGTCCACCTTAATTACATAGTGATTCGTCCTACCATTGTGAATTCCATAGACATCAAACTGCCAAGGTCGTCCCAAGAGAATGTGGGTGGCATCCATGCCTACCACATCACATTGAATTTCATCTTTGTACCTCCTCCCTATAGACAAGGAAACCATGCAAGACTTATTCACCTCCACTGAAACAACATCTCCTTTTTTAATCCACCCTACCTTATAAGGCCTTGGGTGATCTTCCACCTTTAGTTCCAACTGTTTGGCTGCTTTTGCTGATATGAGATTGTCGGTACTGCCATTGTCCACGATGATATCACAGACTTTGCCCATTACAGTGCCTCGAGTTTTAAACAAATTATTTCTTTGTGACTCCCCTTCAACTTGAGGTGTAAGGTAACTTCTGTGAATTAAATAAAATAACCTGGGACCTTCATCAGGTGGTGATTCATCATCATCTCATCACCACAGTCACTGTCCTCTTCTTCCATTATCTGTTTTCCCTTCCCACTGACTAAATGAGCTTCTGCACGTTTGGGGCATGTGTTTGATTTATGGCCCCACTCGTTGCATCTGTAGCACTTGATGTTACTCATATATCCAGTCTTTCCTCCTCTCTGCTCAATCACAGCTTCAGTTCTGAATTTCCCTTCTTCAGGTGTTGGCAAGATGCCCTTGTCAGTGACTTGTCCCACCTTATTGGAAGGACCTGCATAGCTATATTTGGGAAAATTTTCAGCCCTGTTCTCAAGCTGTTCTGCCACCCTAATGGTCTCCATTAACGAGTGTTGGGGCTGCAATATCAGCTTCTCTTGGAACTTGCCCTTCAGGCCTTGGACGAATCTAGCAGTGAGTTGCTCCTCCGTCTCACTCAAATTATTTCGTGATGAGAGTCGGTGGAACTCTCGCGCATACTCAGAAACACTTCTTGCACCTTGAGCGCATTGGTGGTACCTGGTGAACAGGACTCCCTCATAATCACTAGGGAGGAAACGTTGTCGCAGTAGTTTTCTTAGCTTCTCCCACCTTCGAACTGGTGATTTATTAGCCCTCGCTCTGTTTTTTATGGTCTGCTCCCACCATGCAGACGCAACACCCTTGAATCTTAGAATCACCAGCTTAACCTTCCTATCCTCCTCGATAATCATATAATCGAAGAAACACTCAACCTCTGTCATCCAATCTATAAAGTCCTCGATATGCATGGAGCCATTGAACTGCGGAATATCCATCTTCAGTTTGAATTCCTGTTGGCCTCGGCGGTGATACACCCTGTTCTGAAAGTGTGAAACGCTGTCGTTCAGTTGTTCTTCAAACGTGTGAAACGGCTGCTGTGGTCTCCTCTGGTACTGCTGATTTGGTGTCACCTCCTCGTTCCACAGTTCCGCAAATTGATCCAATGCGTTTTGGTGACGACGCTGGTACGTGACGACGGGAGGATCGGAGTTTCGTCGCCGGTAAGTCTGGATCGGCACGTCCGACGAACGTCAGGCATCTTGGCGCTCGGCAATGATGTTGTGCGGGCGCCTCTGATAGGTTTGTGCAGTCCTCTCCGGGATAGGAGGCTCTGGAGGATTGGGTGGTGGCGCCTATGATGCCACTTCCCTCCGCAGATCCTGGAGACCTTCTCTCATCGCGGTGGCCAGATCGGCGATCGTTTTGTTCCTATTCCAGATCTCTCTTAATTCCGTTGACTGAGCACCTGAATCTCGCATTCTGGAAAATAATGAATATTCCAGTTCTCACCCAATCCATACCAGATATTAGATTGGGGAATTTGACGGAGGATGCGCAAAAAATTACGTACCACTCTCCCCCTTGGGGGCTACTATGGAATGCTATTGGGTGCTTGTCGTGACATATATGGACGGAAAGAAACAAAAGATATAGACAACACATTAGGAGGCCTCCTGAGGTAGTCCTTAAGGAGGTCATTAAAGACATCAGTCTCTCCTTTGATTCGGAGTATTACAAAAAGAGCTATTGTCACCCTTTGGAGACATCTATGATGGAAGTATGAGAGACCAACCTCCTAAGGCAGCGTATCTAGTTACTGTATAACTAGACTACATAGCTAATGAGAGAGAGTTAATGAGCTTTTGCTCATTTCTTTTTACTTATGTTGTTATTTCTACATTCTATTTTTGTAAACTGGGCATTAGCCTTATTTTTCAATGAGATTTAATTGCTTTCAAAAATAAAGAATTGGAATCCACCAAATAGAATAGTAAGGGAAAAGAGTAGAGAATATCAGAGAAAGAAAGGAGTAGGTAGAAAGAGAAAGTTACCTCAATAACAGAATAATAGTGTCCTGGACCTTGCTTCCCACTCCTATTTATACTCACTCACGTCATGTGAGTATGTGAGAGTGGAATTTCACGATGTGAGTGTGATGCTAGCTTACAAAGATAGAGCCAAGGCTCGAACGAAATCGATACACTGTCTAGCCAAGTATGTATAATGCTCTTCATTATATCCTCAGAGGGATTTGACAACAGACCCACTTGATGGAATAAGGTAAGTAGATCTACCCTTCTCTAGATGGCCAGTGAAATACTACTCAATAGTCTTCTTACTCTCCTACTTCTCACCTCATCGAGAAGTACGAGCTAGCTCTAAATATTTTTGGAAATTACATCCAATTGCCTACTTTTGTCCTCTAGTGTTGAGCACATTTAAAATTTTCATGGATCTTTGAATAGCAAGATCAATGGAATATATCAATTTCAATATGGTTGATTTACTTATTTATTTTATTGCATTGTTGTCTTTCTATTACGTCTGGTATTTTTACCATAGTATTAATTCTTTAAAAAATTTTCTTGTTTTATTTTTTACCAGAAATAAAATTGGTTGATGTTCTAGAAATGAATTATACATCAAACAATCAGCCTTATCCACGTGGTGAGATTTGTGTCCGGGGTCCAATTATTTTTCAGGGTTACTACAAAGATGAAGTGCAAACGTAAGTGATGTAATTAGTCTTTATTCTCTCTAATAGAGTATATCCAACATAGTCAAGGGTAATCACACAAATAACCCACAGTTTTTTTTTTTTTTTTGAAGCAATTAATTTTCATTAGAATAAGGCTAATGCCAAATTTACAAAAATAGAGAATAGAAATAAAAATAGAAGCAAAAAGAAATGAGCAAAAAGCTCATTGACTCTCTCCCATTAGCTATGTAGTCTAGTTATACAGTAACTAGATACGCTGCCTCATGAGGTTGGTCTCCCATACTTCCGTCATAGATGTCTCCAAAGGGTGACAACAGCTCTTCTTGTAATACACTGAATCAAAGGAGAGACTGATGTCTTTAATGACCTCCTTAAGGACTACCTTTTTTTTTTTTTTGAAGCAATTAAATTTCATTAGAATAAGACTAATGCCAAGTTTACAAAATAGAGAATAGAAATAAAAATAGAAGTAAAAAGAAATGAGCAAAATGCTCATTGACTCTCTCCCATTAGCTATGTAGTCTAGACGTCTAGTTATACAGTAACTAGATACGCTGCCTCAGAAGGTTGGTCTCCCATACTTCCATCATAGATGTCTCTAAAGGGTGACAACAGCTCTTCTTGTCATACACTGAATTAAAGGAGAGACTGATGTCTTTAATGACATCCTTAAGGACTACCTCAGGAGGCCTACTAATGTGCTGCCTATACCTTTTATTTCTTTCCGTCTATATATGCCACGACAAACATCCAATAGCATTCCATATTAACCCCCAAGGGGGGGAGTGGCGCGTAATCTTTTGTGTTGCCTCCGTCAGATCCCCCAATCTAATATCTGGACTTGATTGGGTGGGAACTGGAATATTCATTATTTTCCAGAAAGCGAAATCCTGCTGTTCCGCCAACGAAATTAAGAGAGCTCTGGAATACGAACAGTTAAAGAAAAGATAACTTCTAGTTTCATCTTCCAGATCACATAGCAAGCAAGCAGGTGGTACTTGTACTCTCCAACTTCTTAATTTCCTGAACGTGTTTTGATGATCCCATTTCACCCTCCACAAGAGAATAGAGAATTTTGTCGGCATCTTCGACCAAATTCCCTCAGCTAACATGTCTTTATGCTTTCTATCTCTAATACTTTCCACTATTCCCCCCAATTTATTTATCGGAGTACCAGATCTCCACATAATCGTGCTATTCGCTCTACAATCCAAACATTTATCCACTAGGTTTCTTTCTGAAACAAAAACTTTCCAAAAATGTGAATCCACAATAGGCCTGATTTGTATATCATTAAACGCCTTTCCTTTAATATACCTATCTTGGATCCATTTTACCAGAATAGAATCGCTCCTATCCCAGTACTTTGAATCTCTTTTAATATTGGTTGCAGTGGTGATAATAGGAAGGTCTCTAACCCCTAGACCCTCTTCCGAATTGGGAAGGATCATTTGGGCCCACGGGATCCTTTTCCTTCCGTCCCATATAAATCTATAAGCTAACCTTCTCACCTTCTCAGCCACAGAATCAGGGATAGCCATACCTTGTGCCCAATAAGTATACTTTTCAGCTATTATCCAGTTAACTAATTGTATTCTCCCTCCATAGAAAAGACATTTCCCACTCCATCTTGCTAGGAGCGCCTCTATAGACTGGATTAGCTTCCAGCACTGTCCAAATGACTTTTTCTTTCCCGTAATTGGTAACCCTAGATATGTTATAGGTAGACTTTTAACAGTATATCCTATGATATTATGAATTCACCAACTGAATATTCATTATTTTCCGGAAAGCGGAATCTAGGTGTTCCGCTAACGGAATTAATAGAGATCTGGATTAAGAATAGTTAAAAAAAAGATGACTCCTAGTTTCATCTTCCAGATTGCACAACAAGCAAACAGAAGGCACTTGTACTCTTCAACTCAGCTTCTTGAACGTATTTAGGTGATCCCATTTCACCCTCCACAACAGAATAGAGATTTTTTTCGACATCTTCGACCAACTTCCCTCAGCTAACACATCTTTATGCTTTCTATCTCTAATACTTTCTACTATTCCCCCCAATTTATTTATCGGAGTAACAGATCTCCACACAATCGTACTATTGGCCCTACAATCCAAACATTTATCCACTAGGTTTCTTTCTGAAACAAAAGCTTTCCAAAAATGCGAATCCACAATAGGCCTGATATGTATATCATTAAACGCCTTTCCTTTAATATACCTATCTTGGATCCATTTTACCAGAATAGAATCGCTCCTATCCCAGTACTTTGAAGCTCTTTTAATATTGGTTGCAGTGGTGATAATAGAAAGGTATCTAACCCCTAGACCCCCTTCCGCCTTGGGAAGGACCATTTGGGCCCACGGGATCCCTTTCCTTCCGTCCCATATAAATCTATAAGCTAACCTTCTCACCTTCTTAGCCACAGAGACAGGAATAGCCATACCTTGCGCCCAATAAGTATACTTTCCAGCTATTATCTAGTTAACTAGTTGTATTCTCCCTCCATAGGAAAGACATTTCCCGCTCCATCTTGCTAAAAGCGCCTCTATAGACTGGATTAGCTTCCAACACTGCCCAAATGACTTTTTCTTTCCCGTGATTGGTAACCCTAGATATGTTATAGGCAGACTTTTAACAGTATATCCTAAGATATTATGCAAAGATTGATTTTCTGCACATACTTTTGAGAAGGTGGAGGAGCTCTTGCTCACATTTACTTCCAATCCCGAGAACAATGAGAATTTCTCAAGCACCGTTTTAATTGCATTAAGCGATTTCAGGTTTGCCTTTGAAAATATGAGGATATCATCCGCATACATGAGGTGAGATATAGAAGTAGCACCATTCACCTGATAAGTGTCTATTCTTTTGTTCTTTACTCCACTCTGTATTAACCTACTTAAAACATCCATAACCATATCAAATAGAATAGGAGATAGAGGATCACCCTGTCTAATCCCCCTTTGGCTTTTGAAGGGAGGCGTTGGAGTCCCTTCCACCAGCACCGAAAAAGATGCAGAGGATATGCAATTCCAAATCATTTTGCAGAACATATGAGAAAATCCATACGCTTCAAGGGTGACAATTATAGTCTCCCAACTGACTGTGTCAAATGCTTTCTTAAGATCTATACTCAAACAACACCTCTTGAGAGTTCTCTTTCTTCCAAAACCATGTACCATTTCATCCGCTAGAATGGTATTATCCGAGATGAGCCTTCCTTGAATGAAAGCTGCTTGGTTTGGAGAGATGAGTTCACTAGAGACCTTACTGATCCTATCTGCTAATATTTTTGTCATTAACTTGTAGATCAAATTGACACATGATATCGGCCTGAAATCCGACATATCTGAGGCCGTGTTTGTTTTGGGTACAAGCGTGATGAAAGTATGTTTAGCAGACTTCAACAAAGGTTTGCCTTTAAAAAATTGCCTTACACATTCCATTACTAGGCCTTTAAGATCTCCCCAAAATTTTTTGAAAAATTCCGATGTGAAACCATCCGGCCCAGGGGATTTCCCCGAATTAAAAGAGAACAGTGTGGCCCTTACCTCTTCCTCTAACGGAGCCTGAAGCAGCCACCTATTCATAGTTTCAGAAACACTCTAGGAAAAATGACAGGAACCGCTGGCCGTTGGGTGGTTGAATTACTGAACAAAGTTTTAAAGTACCTAACATAGAGGTTGAATTTTTAGATCTCCTTAACTTTGTGGCGATACTAAAGAATCTGTTGTTTTTGTCTCCTAATTTTAACCAAGAGACCTTACTCTTTTGTTTCAGATCTGCCTCCTCTTTTGCCATAAGCTCCTTTAATCTTCCCCTTATTTTTGTACTCTCCTCTTGGAGCGGGATAGATAAGGGAACCTTAAGGACTACCTCAGGAGGCTTACTAATGTGCTGTCTGTATCTCTTATTTCTCTCCGTCCATATATGCATTGACAAACATCCAATAACATTCCACATTAACCCCCAAGGGGGAGAGTGACGCGTAATTTTTTGTGCTGCCTCCGTTAGATCCCCTAACCTAATATCTGGACTGGATTGAGTGAGGACTGAAATATTCATTATTTTCCAGAAAGCGGAATCCAGGTGTTCCTCCAACGGAATTAATAGAGATCTGGATTAAGAATAGTTAAAAAAAAGATGACTCCTAGTTTCATCTTCCATATTGCACAACAAGCAAACAGAAGGCACTTGTACTCTCCAACTTCTCAGCTTTTTGAACGTGTTTAGGTGATCCCATTTCACCCTCCACAACAAAATAGAGAATTTTGTCGGCATCTTTGACCAAATTCCCTCAGCTAACATGTCTTTATGCTTTTTATCTCTAATACTTTCCACTATTCCCCCCAATTTATTTATCGGAGTACCAGATCTCCACACAATCGTACTATTGACCCTTCAATCCAGACATTTATCTACTAGGCTTCTTTCTGAAACAAAAGCTTTTCAAAAATGCGAATCCACAGTAGGCCTGATTTGTATATCATTAAACGCCTTTCCTTTAATATATCTATCTTGGATCCATTTTACCAGAATAGAATCGCTCCTATCCCAGTACTTTGAAACCATCCGGCCCAGGGGATTTCCCTGAATTAAAGGAGAACAGTGTGGCCCTTACCTCTTCCTCTAACGGTGCCTGAAGTAGTCACCTATTCATAATTTCAGAACCACTCTAGGAAAAATGACAGGAATCGCCGGCCGTTGGGTGGTTGAATTACTGAACAAAGTTTTAAAATACCTAACACTATTCTCCTCTAATAGAACCCTAGAGGTGGTTTGAATTCCATCTGTATTAAGAAGTTTAGAGGTTGAATTTTTAGATCTCCTTAGCTTTGTGGCGATACTAAAGAATCTGTTGTTTTTGTCCCTTAATTTTAACCAAGAGACCTTACTCCTTTGCTTCAGATCTGCCTCCTCTTTTGCCATAAGCTCCTTTAATCTTCCCCTTATTTTTGTACTCTCCTCTTGAAGCGGGATAGATAAGGGATTCTTTTCCAAAGCTTCAACTGAGCTGTTCAGATCAATCCTTGCCTGGGTTACCCTCTTCGCAGAATGCCCTTTTTCTACTGCCCATTGCTTAGAAAGTCTGGGGGCGCATCATCGCATATGCGCGCGCACCCAGAACCTTGTTAGAAAGAATCTTAACTTCCTTAAGTTTTTGCTGTAACTTATATAATCCAGTTCCATGTATTTGCTTTGCTAGACCTGTCTTAACTATCTCTACATATGAGGGATCCTGCAGCCAAGAGTTAAATAGCCTAAACGGCTTAGCTCCTTTTTCCACCTGAGATAATGTTGATTAGCATAGCTTTGTGGTCACTGGTTCCATTGTGAAATTCCACCCTTGCTTCAGGCCACGTATCAATCCAAATTTGGTTATCAAAAGCCCTATCCAACTTTGTTTGAGTGAAATTTGGCCCTGGGGAGTTATTCGTCCAGGTATACTCTCCACCTATTGAATCTAACTCCAATAGCCGAGCTATATCCGTAGCTTGTATAAACTCAGCAGGCCCCCCATGATTATATGCTTCAGATCCTTGCCTTTCTTCAGGTGATCTTATTTCATTAAAATCCCCCCTACAAGTCACGGAAAAGACGATATAGGCCCAATTTGCTGCAGAAGATTCTAGAGTTGCCTTCTGTCATCCCTAGAGGTAGCCTTACCATAAACTGGCGTATGGAATAATATCAGACCTCCAGAAATCCTCAATTTTGCTTGGATTAACTGAGGGTGAGAGACTAATATATCTACTGACCAGATTTTTTTCCTCCAAAACAACGAAATGGAGTCTGGAGATGCAGGGCTGGCAGAGTCAGCATTATTATGCCATTCCCATTCTGGTCCAAACGTATTTCTAATCGACTGAGCTTTATGCGGTTTAATTTTAGTTTCCAATATTGAAAATATATCTATGGCCTTAGACCTGACTAATTCCTTGATTTCATTATGTGATTCGAAGGAGTTAAACCCCCTAATGTTCCAAATCAAGAAAGCCATTATGAATTTTCAGATAAGAGATCAACTGCCCTTCAGTACGGCTTCTTCCGCACCTACTTTGGAGCTTAAATCCCCTCCATGGGCATAATATTTTTTCTTCCTACACGCATTACTTCGCAAGCCCTCTTGACCTGATACTTTGATCCAGTCTGGGTTTTCTACAGACCTTATCTCCGGAAGCCCCATCATCTGAACCGGAGCCACCTCAACTTTCCTTCAGGTATATTTCTTTTTTACCTCCCTATGCCTTCCTAAAGCAGTGATCATATCCCCTGACCCTACTCTGGGAAGAGGGAACACCCCCTTCGAGACTATCTTAGGCTCAGATGTCGACAAAGAAACACCTATTCCAAGTCTGGTACAAAGCAGGGGAGGAGAGAACGAGGAACAATTCGGCCTAAGTTGAATTGTTCTCGGGGTGTGCACTTGTTCCATTGACTGGTATGAAACCTCATTCACCTCCCAACTATGGATTGACGAGTTAATGCTTTGCCCTTGCTCCCCCCACATTTCACTGTTCCCCTCCATAACTTGGGAGTCATTCTCCCTTACTGCTCCCTTACCTGGAACATGAACACCTTCCCTTCCTCCATCTACCCTCCAGTTGGGGGGCAACAACCTCAATCTCATCCATGACTATCCCCTTACCGGGATCTTCAGAGACCTGTGCATCCCGCTTTATTAACCAGAATCTCTTATCAACCTCTTCCATCTGCCCCTGTCTCTGGATAGTTTCATACTCATAGGACAAAATTTGTATAGTAGAAGGTATCCCCTCCCCTTCTCTACCCTCATACTCATAGGGATCACAATCTCCATTTTATTTATCACCTCATTTTCTAGCAGCTCCTGTCTTATCATAGCATGTTCCCCTTCCCTATACTCCAAATCCTGGGGATCATTCTCCCGTACTATACCAGGAGAATTAGCTCTTTCCCTTCCTCTCCCTGCACCCCCCAGTGGGGGGCCAGCAACCACAATCTTATCCATAATCATGCCCCTCCCCTTACTGGAGATTTCAGAGACATGTGTATCCCTTTCTATTGATCGGGATCCTATAATAGCCGAGTGAGCCTCTTCCTTACCCATCCCTTCTAGCTGCCCTTGTCTCTGGACAGCTTCATCTCTAGAAACAGCATCCTCAAGATGTGTTCCCCCTACCAGAGGACCCTTACTGGAGGAAGATTGCATAGATTCCATAAGCATCCCCTCCTCTTCCGTACCTCTCCTACTCGTAGGGAGCACAACCTCCACTTTGTCTACCGCCCCACTTTCTAACAGCTTATGTATTATCTCAACATTTCCCCTTTCACCATGGGAAACATCAGTTCTTCCCTTTTCCATAGGGATGTTCCTTTCCCTGCTCTGGGGGACATCCCCAACCTTCTCCATCTCCGCCCATCTGTTGGATATAGATATCGGAAGCGAACTTACAGTCTTCAGCTTGCTCCGTCCTTGGCTCCAGTCCCCTTCCCTATCATGAGGGATTATTACAGTGGCTTCTGCTTTTGAGATGGGGGGAGGAGGAGGAGGGACTTTCTCTATAAGTGGTCGACAGCATTTTTCCGACCAGTGACCGAAAAATCCGCACGTTCGATACTTTTGTGGCTTTGACCTGTATTTCACTGTCAGCGTATGACTGTTCACCCACAGTTGTTGTATATATACCGATAGTTGTAAAACTTTAAATTTACTTTTCGTTTATTTCAATATAGAGAAATCTTGACCAAGGTCAATCCTAGTTTCTCTTCTTTTTCCTCTTCTACTTTATTATTTCTGTCCTATCTCCGGCTATCACCGGATCCTAATCTTCTAGGTATTCTCTCACTCTATATATTTTAGGCTTTTTTTAAAAACTCAATTGTGAAGTCAATTCTCAAGAGGTTTGGGTTGTTTTCCCACATGTACCTAATATTTATTGTTTAAAAAGAACTCAATTATAAACACTTAAACAGCAATGAAGTGATCGATGCTGATGGTTGGCTGCATACGGGAGATATAGGAATGTGGTTGCCTGGTGGACGACTAAAGATCATAGATAGGTAATAATGCCACTATTTCTTCAACTCTGATTTATTGCTCGTGTTTACTTTTATCTTTATCGTTGAGCATATATCGGTCATTGTATTTTTATAAGCTTCTTTACATTTTAATTCATTGATTAAGAGGAATTTTAAGTAAGGTTTCTGTTGGTACCATGTCCCATTAACCGGACCGAAGCGGACTAGGAATACAAAATAAATTATCATTTTGTCAATATATCTTAATAAATTTTAATTATAAGTAATGGTTGATTTTGTGCAACATTGTATATATCATAAATACAAAAGAATGCTAATAATTTTTTAATTGGAGCAATTGTTCTAGGGTTAGGGTTGGGGTTGGGGTTGGGCAATTTATGGAGCCGGGGGAGAGGCCCTAGCACCGCATTTGGTAGTAGACGAATACCCCCTCACCTGGAGAACCCCTAAAATCCCCCTCTACAAGGAGGATACGGGCTCGGAGGACCACCTCCACGCTTTCAAAACAAACATGGCGGATAGGGCGGGTCGCAAGGACATATGGCGCCGAATCTTCCGCAGAGCACTCACGGTAGACGTGATCGCATGGTACAAGACACTCCCGGAGGGGGCAATCCACACCTACGAGGACCTGGAGAAGGCGTTCTGGGCGGCCTTCACGCACCACCGAAGGATGTCGAAATTCATGGCCACCCTCATGGACGTCGGGCAGGGGGATTTCGAAAGTACCTGCGAGTACATGGACCGCTTCGCTAGTGAGGTTCAGGGCATCTAGGAAGAAACCGTTAAGGTCGCCTTCAGGGACACGGGGCACACGAGGGAGGAGTGCCTGAACCTAACATGTTGAGGTTCAATGTAATCGGGAGTTACAAGTATGAAGACTGTTTTAATTGGTATTTAATTGGCAATTAAGAGGTCGGTTACAAGGCCAATTAATGAGTCATTATTTTGGAAATGACCCAAAATAATCCCTATAAATAACTACTCTTAAATTAAACTTGTGTGAGTTGTAATATGGCTTATACACTATCATTCTAGTGCACTATCGTGGACGTACACCATCATTGGGTGGAACCACGTAAAAATTCTCGTGTCCTTTTATTTTCCTTGCTCTTTCTTTTTTCTGTTGACCACTCTTATTCTCAACAGAATCTCAACCGCATTTTCGCAAGAAGATCACTCTGATCTTAGGAAGCGCTTAACAGATTTTACATCTGTCAAGGAGTGATAATTAGATTACTGTCAACTGGTATAAGAGCCTGGTTCGAAGATCAAGGGAGGCTGAGATGGGAGACGATGAAGAAATTAGAATCAAGAAACTTGATGGGAAGGATTTCAGGTATTGGTTAATACAGATTACAGACTACCTATATCAAAGGAAGCTCTATCGGCCTTTGAAGGGAGAGAAACCAGAGTCAATGTCTGATGAAGATTGGGAAGAGATGGACATGACTGCTCTCGGGTTAGTGAGGCTCAGTCTGAGCAAATTTGTCACCTTGGCGTGTGCTGATGAGACCACTACTGCCGGTCTGATCACCAAATTAAAGAGCATGTATGAAAAACCATCTGGCCAAAATCAGGTTTATCTTCTCAGGAAGCTGTTTAACACTTTAACCTACTGTTAAAGGAAGGAGAATCGGTCACTGAGCACATCAACATCTTCGCTGCACTGATTGACCAACTTTCCTCCATATATATTATTTTTGAAGACAAGCTTCAAGGCTTGACGTTACTATCATCATTACCAGTCAGTTGGTCTGGATTAATTACATCTTTGAGCACTTCTGTGGCCAAAGATGAATTAAAATTGGATGATGTAAAAGACTTGTTGTTGGGTGAAGATATGAGGAGGAAAAATAGATAATCTAGATCTGGAGGAAGTGGTGGGTCTGCACTGCTGACTGAGTCTTCTCATAGGGGGAGGACTGCTTCTATATCAAAGAAGAACAGTGGCAGATCTAAGTCCAGAGCAAGCAACAAGGTAGTGTGCTGGAACTGTGGCAATAGTGGGCATTACAAAAGGGATTGTAAAGCTCTAAGGAAAGTGGATAAAATGAAGGAAAAAGAAAAGGAGAATATAAGTTTGAGTAGCTGCTCAGAAAATTCAGACGATGACATTTTAGTTTGTTGTGTTGATTCAGAGGTTGAGTCTTGGGTGCTGGACTCTGAAGCTTCTTTGATGCAGTAGAAGATTCTGCCATTATTAATTACACAAATAATGACAATAATATATTCTATGGACAGAATCGTGATCAAGGGGTCAAGCCAACCCATATTCCTTTTAAGGAAACATCGCACTCACATCAAATTGGTTGCCCATTACCTTTGATGTGAG
Source organism: Zostera marina (assembly GCA_001185155.1). Taxonomy (NCBI): domain Eukaryota; kingdom Viridiplantae; phylum Streptophyta; class Magnoliopsida; order Alismatales; family Zosteraceae; genus Zostera; species Zostera marina. The sequence goes on along the minus strand of LFYR01001025.1, from coordinate 3,415 downwards.
TATAAATATAGTGGGCCCAAGGAGGGGAAGATCAATTATGGAATTATTGCAATTACCAAAGGTAACTTCTTTTCTTTTTCTTCTTCCTCGTTTTTTCCTGCAAACAGTTTTCTTTCTACCCTAGATCTAGAACCTTGGTGGATTCTAAGCTTTTTTTCCCCCTAATCGAAGAAGGATAAACCCTATTCTTCTTCTCTGTTTTAATCACTCAGAATCTTCTTCTATGTCAGTTAGTATCAGAGCTTGCGTCGGCGATCGTCTTCAAGGAGAATGCCCTCGAAATAATTAAATCCGCAAGCGTAAATCCGCCGAGGCGGAATATCGCTTGTTATCAACGGCGTCTTGCTAAGTTACCTGGCTGACCGCGCTCCTGGAGGAAATAAGAGACGAAAGTACAGATCCCACAAAAGAAACCCCACATCTTTTTACAGATAGCTCTTCTACAGCTTCTATAGCCAGAAACCCAGTTTCCCACCAACGAACAAAACACATAGAAATAGATGTACACTTCGTACGGGATAAAGTACTGGCAGGCAACATTAAACTCAGCTATGTTCCAACTTCCAACTAAAGAGAACCCAGCCGACACATTCACTAAAGTACTGGCAGGCAACACTAAACCACATTCACTTATCTATACCCAAAATTATATTTATTAGACATCCACCAACCTGACCAACCAAAAATAACATAGCAATTAAAACTACCCAAAACTCGTTATTCAACCACGCTCGTTTCAAGGGGGATGTCAAACCACATCCTTTCATTCAGACCACCTATAATCAACCTATACAGACTCCAATGACTTTGACCCCAACATCACACCAACATATATCCGTTGCACACAACGGATATATATAATAAGGGACTCACACCCAAAAGAAGTTAACAAAACAGATAAACAACATTCACTCTATCAAGGTTCTTCCTACCACGAAGAACCTGATCACAGTCGCAGGACGATCGTCATTCAGTAACCATTCACGTCGATCATCAATGAAGGGAAGATGGATAGACTCAGCTTCACCTTCAACAGAACACTCACTGGACTCAACGGTGATATGCATCCACACATCGGTGGATGCATATCACCGCACTCGTACTTGTTCAATTCAGTTCATCTATTTACTTTCAGTATCATAGTTTACTTAACGCATGTAGCATATATTAGCTTCTTTTTCAACAAGATTAGCAATGTAATAGACACAATTCATTTGCTAATTAAGTGTTCAAGTACCTACTTTTCCACACATTTAAGTAAAATGAACTCATAAGTCATAACTACTGAATTCTTTTTTTATGATTTGTTATTATTTGGTTTGCTACTTTTTTATTACATTGATATTCTAACGTCAATTTTCCATTTATTTAAATGTCAAAATAGAAAAAAGAACATATTCAAATTGGCGCAAGGTGAATACATAGCACCTGAGAAAATAGAAAATGTGTACGCCAAATGCAAATTCATTTCTCAATGTTTTGTATATGGTAAGCTGGTGGTGTCAATTATTTTACATAAGTTTTTTTCCAGAGAAGATGAATGTAAGCTGTAAAGTAATTATTATTTCATACCATAGGTGATAGTTTCAACTCATGTTTAGTTGCTGTACTGTCAATCGACCCAGAATCTATTAAGACCTGGGCTATGTCTGAAGGAATACAGGTATTTTTTATGTGCATGAGTTTTGTTGCTTGTCATTGACTGCTTGCTTTTGCACATATCATTTTATATGAATAAAATATTATCATTTACACAAAAAATGGCATACAATGGTAATTATAATTGAAACTTATTTTTATTTGCTTTTAGTCTCAAGATTTGAAGCAATTATGTGATGACACGAGAACAAGGGCAGCTGTTCTGATTGAAATGGATGATCTCGGAAAAAAAGCTCAGGTAGTTTTATTTTGTTTGCTTTGAGATTAAGAACCAAAAAAGGAAAAAATGTTGACATTTGTGCTCATGAACAACAGTTGAGAGGTTTTGAATTTGTTAAAGCCGTGACTCTAGTTCTAGAACCATTCACAGTGGAAAATGGTATTCTCACGCCAACTTTCAAGGCAAGTGCATTGCACTTATTTTCTTCTTATCGAACATACTTCTAGTTTATGTCATTCAATTTTATCGATATTTTTGGTTGATTTTGCAGATTAAGAGACCCCAAGCAAAGGAGTATTTTTCCAATGCAATCGCCAATATGTATAAGGAGTTATCCACATCTGATCCTTTAGCTTAGAAGAAGAAAACAATGATGCAATTAGTTTTTTTTAATTACTTTAAATCTATTATCGCATGAGCTATTAATAGAAAGAAATCAGAATATAATTTCCAAAACCAGGGAATCATTTGATGTCCATGAAGATGTAATCTTAAATTAAATATTTTGATCAATATGCACGCTCGGTTTTTCTCATTTCCCATTTATTGGTGTCAATGTTGTGTAGTGTAGACTGTTTTGCCATTTTGGCATTTTTTTTTGTATAATACAGTTGACGTTACCCACGAAGTTTGCTTCCAAGTTTTCTGACGAAGTTACCTTCATGTCTTCCGATAAGGTTTTCGTTAGGTTTCTGACCAGGTTACCGTTGAGATTTCCGAAGTGGTTTTCTCATCTATGTTTCTGTCGAGGTTTCAGAAAAATAAAAATAAATAATCGAGTTGGGAAATTAGTGTTACCGTTGGCCTACAAATCAAAATCCTAATCCAAATTTTAAAATAGGTAATTTAAGATATTAAAAATTGGAAGTTAATAATTATAATTATTCTTTCAAAAATAAAAATAAAAATAAAAATTGTATATTGATATTTTTAACTTGTATAGGGAAAACATATATTAAATATTTGAAAAGATAACCCAAAGTCTAATATGAATCTCGTCCATGTATAAAAATAGAAATACAAAATAAATTTTCATTTTGTCAATATATGTTAATAAATTTTAATTATAAGTAATGGTTGATTTTGTGCAATATTGTATATATCATAAATACAAAAGAATGCTTATAATTTTTTAATTGGAGCAATTAATCTAGTGTTAGGGTTAGGGTTAGGGTTAGGGTTAGGGTTAGGGTTAGGGTTTAGGGTTAGGGTTTAGGGTTAGGGTTTAGGGTTAGGGTTTAGGGTTAGGGTTAGGGTTAGGGTTAGGGTTTAGGGTTAGGGTTAGGGTTAGGGTTAGGGTTAGGGTTAGGGTACTCGCACAGAAGCCGGATCGGGGGGTCTCGAACAATTCATTAGGGTTTAGGGTTAGGGTTAGGGTTAGGGTTAGGGTTAGGGTTAGGGTTAGGGTTAGGGTTAGGGTTAGGGTTTAGGGTTAGGGTTAGGGTTTAGGGTTAGGGTTAGGGTTAGGGTTAGGGTTAGGGTTAGGGTTTAGGGTTAGGGTTAGGGTTAGGGTTAGGGTTAGGGTTAGGGTTAGGG
>LFYR01001024.1:171543-192202 GCA_001185155.1 Zostera marina | reverse complement strand
GACTAATGGAATTTCTTATGAGTCCTTTCAACAATGTTTCTACTTATTTTTGCAGTATTTCTGTCTCAGCTGGGCTTAACCTGTAGTGTGCTAGGTTTGGAAGTGAGGCACCAGGGATGAGGTCCACTCTATGATCTGTTGGCCTGTGTGGAGGGAGTTCTGAATTATTTTCATTGATTACACTTGGAAACTTCTGTAACAGTTCAGATACTTCTTTTGTGATAGATGTAGCCATACTTTCTGACTTTTCTTTAATGATCAGTGCCAACCCCTCCTCTGTCTTGCTTAATTTTTCCCTGAATTTTCTTTGTGACTCCACCAACAGGTTGGGTTTCTCAGTGGTTTTAGCCTTCTTTGGTGGAAGAGGAAACAGGGCTAACTTTATTTCCATCTACTTTAATAATGTACTGATTAGACCTCCCATTGTAGTGTGCATGTTGGTCATACTGCCAAGGTCTGCCCAACAGTACATGGGCTGCATCCATCTTCACAATATCGCATTGAACCTCCCATTTGTATCTCTTCCCGATTGACAGTGGCACTTTGCAACTTTTATCTACTGTCACTGAATCTCCACTTTGAATCCAGGATACACTATAAGGTCTAGGGTGTCTCACCACAGGCAGACCCAACTTATTTACTGTTGTCCATGATATTAGATTATCAGTGCTTCCATTATCTATTATTATATCACACACCCTATCTTTGATTGTTCCCCTTGTTCTGAATAGGTTACTTCTCTGACTTTCTAATTCAGAATGTGGAACATGGAAATTTCTATGAATAATGCAAGACAATCTGTTACCTTCATCAGGATGTGCCTCATCATCAAATTGGTCATCTGAATCTTCATCCATTGGCTCCATTGGTTCCTTCCCTTTATCCTCAGCCACATACACTTGAGATCTTTTGGGGCAAGTGTTTGACTTGTGACCCCATTCATTACATCTATAACATTTAACATTATTATTTCTCTGATCTGCAGGCCTCTGAGTTCTCACATCTTGACTGCTTTCACTGTTGAATTTTTTTTCCTCAGGTAAGGGCAGGATTCCCTTTTCATTGTGTGATTGGAATCTACCAGTCGAAGGTCCACCAGTGAATTTCGTATACTTCTCAGTCCTTTTTTCCAGTTGGTCTGCCACCCGGATTGTATCCATCAGTGAATATTGGGGCTGCAAAATCATCTTCTCTTGGAACTTAGATCTAAGGCCTTGCACAAACCTTGCTACCAACTGGTCCTCTGTTTCACTCAAGTTATTTCTAGCTGACAGCCTATGGAACTCCTTGGCATACTCATCCACTGACCTGTTTCCCTGATTGCAATTATGATACTTAGTAAATAAGACACTCTCACAATCAGAGGGTAAGAACCTCTGTTTCAGCAACCTCTTGAGCTTGTCCCAAGTGCTGTTTGCTCCCACCACGCAGAGGCTACTCCCTTAAATCGGATCACCACTAGTTCGACTTGTTGGTCTTCTTCTATATCCATATAGTCAAAGAACCTCTCAACTTCAGCCAACCACTCTAGGAACTCTTCAATGTGTAGGGACCCGTTGAACTGTGGGATGTCCATCTTCAGCTTGAAATGTCTCGGACCTCTATTCTGCCCCCTCTGAAAATGATCATCAAAATTGTTTTCATCCATAAATTCTCTCCTATTTCTTTGATATCTAGCTCCCCTTTGATAAGTTCTGAACTGTCGATCCTCATCCTCCTCCTCTAAGTCCTCAAATAGTAGGTCTTCATAGTGTTCTAGTGCACCTCCACCTCTTCTCTGATACGTCCTCACTGGAGGATCTGTTTGCCGGCGAAAAAAAGTTAGACGATCACCGTCCGGTGAACGTCGCGGTGGTGGAACGTCCTCAACTGGGATCCGTTGCCGCCTCTGATACGTGTGCAAAGGAACCTCAGGTGGTCTCCTTTGGTATACAACACCTGATCTGACGCCAGTAGCAACATCAGACTCTGGTCCTCCTCCGGCCGGGGGTTGTCTCCGATCGGGATGATCCGGGGGATCCACACGCGTCGTCATCATCCTCCTGATGTCTCCAAATCCATCCCTCATAGCCGCAGTCAGATCTGCGATGGCTTTATTCGTCTGCTCCCACTCCTGCCGCGATACGTGGTTGTGGTTGTTCTCTGCCATGACTGCTTGATTGCTCCGCGAACCTTGCTCTGATACCACCTGATGCAGTCACTCTTCAGAGATGATGACAATGTAGGAGTTGGGAAGAAGGTAGAAGCTTTTTCACAGATCTAGATCTGTCTATCTTGGAATCCACCAAGAACAAGAGCAATAGTAGTGTAAGAAAAGAAGAAAAGCAAAAGTGAAGAAACGAGAGAGTAAGACAAATAGAGGAATAATACTTTGATTAAAAATATGCTATCCTCTTCCTCTGGGCCCATTCCTTTTATACTCACACCATTGATAAATGGGCAATTCAATGGTGTGAGTCAAATCCCATTTAATTGGAACAACTATTGGCTTGACCCGGGTCAAGCCAATTATTGTCTAATCCATTAACTAAGACTACATCACAAACTCCATCTATAACCTCTTCCAAGCCTCTTGTGCAGTTGCACAATTTGCTACCACCGATAGAATTGGTGCGGTCAGTGACGATATAATCCAGGCTAGAATCAGTTTGTCTTGCCTTATCGTTACTGCAGTGTTCAACACAACCTTCCCAGTGAGGTAGTGATCTAACTCATTCCCCGCTAGGTGTGCTGCAAATTGTATCCGCCAAGCAAAATAGTTGCTGCGGTCCAGAGAAACGGTCTTCAAATTCTTGATTATGATGACCTTCGTTTGCTGATCATCACCAAGAATTTGCGTCGTCTCACCCAATTCTCCGTTCATTGCCATGATTGGATGCGGAAATTCCAATGCTGAATGAACAAAAACAGAAAATGATACTCGATCAATCTCAACAGAAATTCTCCCCAAGATCTTAACAGGCGACTGATACCATATGAGTGAAACTGGAAAGATAGGAAATGGGGGAATCAAGTGATTGATCCCTCTAAACATATATTGTATGTGTTTATATACACTTGAGTTCAATATTAGATCTTAACTGAATTTAGTTAAGAACTAATCTACACTAACTAATTACAATTAGTATTATAAGGTCTAACTTGTAATTACAAGCAAATGAAAACAAATAGCCTTATTTAATATCACTAATATACATAAATAGTTCTAATTGGGCAGGTTAGTCGAATCCAAACCTGAATTCGGCTAAAAACCACATATTACATAATCCTAATTATGGGCTGTCTTAATTCGCATAACCGCTTAAGTTGTCGAATAGGAAACCTTGATTGAAATAGTCGGAGAAAAAACAATAAAATATATCAGATATATCCTTGCCTTAAAAGCTTGCATATCAGAGAGAAGTTGTGAGACACCATCGCCAATACTGAAGAATATAAACAAAGAATTTGGTTAGCGACTTAGCGTTGAGAGCATATCTTAAATTATTGATTGTGAATGAATCATTATGATGCAATTCTGTGATTAAAAAATAATTAAATCATGCTACAATCGAAACATCAAGAAAATACTTAAGTGGACAAATCTAGCTAAGATAGTTTATTTTTCTCATGTGTTTAGTAAAGCAAGAATCAGGATATTTATTATGTTAGAAATGTCATTCCTTGACATTTCTGATATGTGGCAGAGAAATGTTGGAATCCCAACAACTCAATTTTTGCTGAATGTATGAAAATTAGATATGTTATTAAAGAATTGCATATAAATGACATCACTATAAGACCCACAATAGATTCACATATGTGGAAAACAATACTTGGCACTAAGGTGTTAATAAGTAATTAGGCTATTTTCGTAATTAGTTTTAGTGATCCACTACCAAAGGTAGTTGAGATCTACTTTTGTATTCCTTTATATAGGGCATTGCCCTCTTGGAATGAATCACGAGTCATACCAGACTTGCTTGTGTTACATTCATATAAAAGATGTAAATAAGTGGGAGAGATACTCGATCCCTTTTCATTCCCAATGAGTATCATATATATACAACTTAATACTACAATATCATATCACTAATTAGTATCGTTCTCACTTAACAACAATCCTTCCAGAATTATTGTCAAATTTCCATGAATGGAAACCGATAATCAAAATACAAATCTTTATTTATTCCTATCAATGATACATATAAACAATTTGAAAATAGATATAATGGCCTATCGAGAAGGAATTAAAAAATTGAGACAGAAGTGAAGTATTGAAACATATTAACAGAATAAGGTTGCTGGCATACATTTAAAATATTGAAATTATAATGGATCATTGAAAAAAAAAATTACATGGAAATATGGAAGTAATGGAACACACAACGCACCTCCCAGTTCGCAGAATAAATTCCTCAGATTCCCTAATAAATTCATCAGTTAAAATGGGCCCCTCCTAAATTTTAAAATGATGCAAAATATCATTTGAAATGAAGGCTGCATTAATTGAAAGAATATAACATGCTATATAGTATATACCTGTGTAACTGGTGAATATATGGGTTCATCGGTTTCTAGCATGGTCAAATTTTCAGATTGATGATCAGCTCCAACTCTAAGAACAAGATCACCGGCCTTGTCCCTTGCAAATATTGGAGAACTTAAAGGTTCATGATTACTACTAACAGGGACACTCTTAATGGAATTGTTTTGAATAATAAAAGAATCCAATGATGCAATTGCAGACTCTCGACGTCTCTTACGAGCGATGCAGCAATTAATAACTTGCAACTGTTGATACAGATGGCAGGAATTCAAATCAGGATTCTCATCAAATGGCACGTGGGGTATTGGTTTTCCATCCAACCAAAACTTTCTCATCTGTACACAAAGTTTGAAACATCATCATAAAAATACGATATTAAAATCTATGTTAGGCATCAATTGCAAACTTAAAACTTAAAATATTAAGACATAGCATATCAGGTCCAAGAATTGAAATATTGAGATAATTTTTTTCCTGCAAAAGCTAAAGGTTTCTTTTTCACTAATAATTCGAGGGAGGATTTACAAGTTTGGCACCAAAATGGTGTCTCGTGACCAACTCTATTTCTGCCTCACATTTGCATTAGGTGCACTCCTAAGCCATTGGTGTGTTACTATATTATAATAAATACTAATACGTAAATATAATTATAGTTAGGTATTACAAAGTGGCATGGATAAAATATCTCTATTACTCATTTCCTCCATTGTATTTGAAATTTTGAATTGATCGAATACAATGAGTATAACTTTCCAAATCATATGTGTTGAACCCTACTATAGTCCCAACTCCCAAGTGGCTCTTCACTTGTTTTTTTTCTTTACTTGTAATCTATTTTATTTTGGTAATATTAAAGTTCCATTGATATATGGAGGGGCCAGGACAAGAATTACAAAAGATTACAAGTCCATCAACACTTTCCTATATAGCATTATCTATATTCCCTAGAATTGTATATTTAAGAATGTTGCCTCAAGTTATAATAAATTTACTTCTTTTTTTTTCTTTTTTTTTTGAGAAATTAAAGCTTTCATTACTGAAAAAGGAGGTTGGGCATAAGCGCATAGCCCAAGATTACAGATAGAGGGAAATGCAAGTACAGTAAATGTAAAAACATTAAATGTAAAATATTGCCTATCTCTTATACAGCTATGGCCCTGACTAACTAGTCAAGGACTAAAGCCTCAAGAGGTTGGACTCCCATGAGCGTATAGTTTGTATTTCAATTTGTAAAAGATTGTGCTTCTTATAGGATGTAGATTCATATGCAATGCTCACATCTTTTATAATTTCTCTGCTGACAATTTCTGGAGGTCTTAGGGTATGTTGTTTTAATCTCCAATTCCTTTCACACCATATGTGTCAGGAAAGGGATGCTAGCATAGTCTAGTGTGCCCAACAACTGGACTTGTGGGTGAATTTTTGTATTGTTTCCATAATATCGCCTATCCTGATGTCTATTGCGGGAGATGGGGGATTTTGCCCACTAAGTGTCCAAACAACATTATTAAGACAGCTAGTGGATTCTAGCAATAGGGATCTAGTGTGATGGCAGACGTATTTATGTTGAGTCCCCAACTTTGCAGTCTAGTTAAAGTGTTCAAATTCTTGACCTTAATCCTCCACAACAACATGGAGAATTTGGGAGGCTTTTTGGCCCAGATCCCTAGATTTATCTCTTGTAAGATACCTTTGGGCCTTAATGTTTTTGAGTGCTTGGAGGGGGCAATTTGTGTGACCCTATAGTTACTCAGGAAATTTATACATTTCTCTACTGTTTCCTTATTAGCTAGTATTGTTTTCCACATGTGAGAGTTCCAGGAGTAGGTCTACACTCTATTTCCCCCATGCTTCTTCCTTTGATGTACCTAATTTTTATCCAGTCTGCTAGTATGGAGTTATTAGGACTCCATATCCTCTCTGCTCTTTTGACCAATGCTGAAGCATTAGTTGCAAGGAAATCCCTGACCCCTATTCCACCTTCGCTCTTTGGGAGTGCCATTTTTTGATAGCTACTACATCTTCTCCCGTCCCAGATGAAGTCGTAGGCTAGGCTCTGTATCTTTTTAATAATTGTGCATGGCAGTGTGGTTCCGTTTGGAGTTGGGACTAATTTTAGCCCCTTTTAGTGGTCTAGACCCGGTTTTAACCGGATCCTAGGATGTCGGCCCATTAAGGACCCGACTCCGGTTAGATATATTAATTATTATACATATATTAATCCAATATTACAATTTGTAATTTGTATTTACTTTTCAATTTTCAACCAAAGGATAATCATGTAGTAGGTTTTGATTAGACTATTAGATTATTAGTTGTCAGTTAGCAACTTTAAATCTTTATTATTAGTTGACTACTAATTTATGATCTTAAATCTTATCTCGATTTTTAATTATTAATTCATTATCTTTTTTTAATCCCCATTTTCCCTAGACCCTGTGGCTGTTACAGGGTCTGAGCAGGGTCCACGTACAGTATTTTCTTTACTGGACCCGACCCTGGCCCAAACCCGAGCCCGGTTACATCCCTGCTCCAAAGTTAAAATCCTTGTATAGCTCAAACAAGACTTTCACTGTGATATTAAATGGTCGCGGACAAAAAAAAGTGAATACAAAATACTAATATATTGGTTAATGATATGAAATAAATATTGTAATAATTTCAATAAAAGGGAATCATAAAAAGTTAGGCAAAAATATACTTACTTCAGTCACTACAGTTGACCAAAATAATACCATTTTCTGCAGGGACCTCAGATTCCCAATTATTCTAGATAGTTTCGCAACAAAACTTTCTGGAGGGGCACCATGAAAATCCCTTGGAAAATACTCAATGGGAAGCTTTACTGAACTAGAACTTGACAAATGATCCTCTGAGAATATCTTGCAAATATTACAAAGTCAAAAACCATTAATGATAATTAATATATTTTACAATATAAACGTATGAGAAATTCTCTTTTATGATTAGCATGTAATTCTGCATAACAACCTGAATTGAATAAAAAGAGAACCAAAGAAATAATATCCTCATTGTAAGACCCAATGATTGATTTCTCCTTCTCCCGAAGAATTAGTGATTTAACAACAGAAAAACTCAAGCCTGATCTCTCAATGAATGGCGAAAAAGTACTTGTTGAGGTCATGAGATCTCTCATTGAGCTCCAATTCTTCACACTTCTGTAATGAAACAATAGAGAATTAGAGATGTAAAACACATGTGATCTTACTACCTACCCAAGAAAATATATGCACTCTATAGAAAAAACTTGAAAAAAACGCTAAAAGATTCAAGTCCACCCAAATATGGCTAAATGTATTCAAAAATCAAAATATCACTTCAATGTTCAAATTGAATTCAAGATTCTTCTCTCAGATCACCAGAAACGGTTCTTAAGGAGGTTTTAAATGACATCAACAACTCCTTCAGGCCACAGAGCTTCAAAAAGAGTTGTTGTCACTCTTTGGGACCTAGCACGATACAGATATGGGAGACCAACCTCCGGAGGCAGATAGCCTAGCTTCTATACTAGGCAATATGACTGTGTGGAAAGTGTCAAAATGAGATTTGCTCTCATTTCCATATTTATATCTATATTTTATATTTTATTGCTAATTCTCATTGTATCAGGGCAACGCCCCTCATTTTTATAAATGAAAAATTTAACTGCTTCAAAAAAAAAGAATTCAAGATTTCAAACTTGATCCAATATTTAGGTGAATCAGATATTTCTTCCAATTTTTCTGCATTTATCAATTATAGCATCAATGCATCATACTAATTAACATTGTAGCTGAAATAAATTAAAAATCACTAAATCTTATCTTGAATCTTTTACTAACAATCAATCCTAACCATATATTTGGTGGCAAGTATATCATGCAAGTAGCAGATTAAACAGATAGCTAATAAAATATCAATTTCAGTATAATGTGATAATATCTACTCACTCAGTAGCTGCAGCCAATTGTTTAATCACAGCCGCTGAGGGAATACCAACCATCTTGGAAATTATTGAATCGTCACCCTGTTCAATATACCACATTTGAAGTGAAAAATTCCGTTACTCAAATCTATAATTTCCAATATAGAAGAAAATAGTATCTGTATGGATTTTATTTATCATAATTTTTCATAAAAATTGGTGTATATCTGTTGGTTATCTTAGCATGCATAATCATAATTTCAATGGTTCATTGTTTTAATTATAACTTCATAGAATTACAGCACAATTTATGAATATTGACACAGACCTAGATATCTACATATTAACATGTATTATCAAAATTAAAATAATTGCAGTCTTAAACTGTGGGAATTAAAAAAACACCTGCCCACTATGTGGAAATGAGGAAGAAACATTACAACACCTATACTTTAACTGTCATTACACTAGATCCCTATTGCTAGAGTCCACTAGCTTTCTTAACAATGTTGTTTGGACACTTAGTGGGCAAAACCCCCCATGGTCCCATCTCTCGCAATAGATATCAGGATAGGGGATATTATGGAAACAATACAAAAATTTACCCACAAGTCCAGTTGTGGGGGGTACACTGGACTATGCTAGCATCCTTTTCCTGACACATATGGTGTGAAAGGAATAGGAGATTAAAACAACACACCCTAAGGCCCCCAGAAATTGTCAGCAGAGAAATTATAAAGGATGCGAGCATTGCATATGATTCTACATCTTATAAGAAGCACAATCTTTCACAGATTGAAATATAAGCTATACGCTCATGGGAATCCAACCTTGGCCAGTTAGTCAGGGACATGGCTGTATAAGAGATAGACAATGTTTTTACATTTACTGTACTTGCATTTCCCTATATTCTGTAATCTTGGGCAACCTCTTTTTGAGTAATGAAAGTTTTAATTTCTCAAAAAAAAAAACAGTAGTCTGGAAAAATTTTATTGGGATTTGGGGATAGTATTTGTTTCATGTAAAAAGAGTTTTCTTTTTTGAGAAATTAAAGCTTTCATTACTGAAAAAAGTGTAAGAAGAGTTACATTCTACAAAATGGAAAGTTAATTGGATTGGGATTATAGACTGTGCCCAACCACAAATTTAAAAAAAACACTACTAAATGTGCAAAATTTAAACTTTTAAGTAGCTATATACAGTTGGAGTTTTGCCTTCAGGAGTACAACTTTACCAAGGATGGCATAGAAGTATCCCACTGGAATAGAAAAAAATTGTATAGTTGTAAGTTACTTTGTATTACTCTTTTTTTTGTATTTTTAATTTGCCATAGTTTGATAGTTGTTGGTAGTTTATTGTTGTTAGCACTTAGCAGTGCATTTGTGGAGGCTTAGATGGGATTTCTGAATTCTTTCAGGGTGCTCAGGCCTCAGGCAATAGGGCATCCAAATATGGTCATTGTGGTGAAGTAGAGGAAGCCATGGGTCATATTTTATTCAACTGCAGCTACACAAGGAAGGTGTCGACTGACATCTCAAGATCAGTAGATGATATTCTCTGGAGGTGTACAAATATTTCTTGCCTCAATGGTGGAGACATCTGTAGAATCAAAATTGTCGATATAGGATTATATTTTAATCATGTTAATTTTATCCATAATTACACTATTAATCTAAAGGATAAAATTAGTCAAGATTAGACCTAAATTAATTCATAAATTAATTAAGTCAAAATCGAATTGGTTTAATTGCATAAACACCTTGAATATAATTATTATTGTTATCTCTAACATTTTAGTCAAGGTACAATAACCAAGGAGCAAAAGACACTATTCACAAGTGAATCTTCTCAAGGGGACAAAGATATCTTTGATGGAAATCATATCACCAAAAGCAAAGTATCTACTATTCACTAAAGAATCTTTCCAAGAAAAGAGAAGACAAATCTTGGACTTTTGTGAGGAATCAATGAACCATCCATTGAAAATCCAAGGGTGGACAAGTGATGACCTAGGCTATAAATAGAGGTCCAAACCCTCCATTTTCGTTTACCACACCCAAAGCATATCAAAGAGCTTTCACTCCTCATCTTGAGATCTACAAAGTGTTCTTGCTTCCAAAGTTCCAAGCTTCCAAAAACTCTCAAGTGTCCAAGCTTCCAAAAGCTTCAAAAGCTCTCCAACTTCTACTTATGACCTTCTTGTTCATCTTTACAAGTAAGAAGTGTTGTGTGCTTTTAATACTCCACTCCTCTAATCCTCTCTTGTGTGTGTCCACTTTGGTTGAGAGGTTTGTCTCAATATCACCAAAGTGTGAGAGAAGGTTTTTGAGCTCAACCATAAAACTCTTGTTTGGTTTTATAGAGTTTCCGGGAAAACTCTTAGATAGAATATAGTCAATATACCTTGAAAGATTTAGAGATTTTTAAGAGTCCTTAATACTCTAAGGTCCTAACTTACCCGTAAAAGTTAGAGGTTTTTAAGAGTTTCATAATACTCTAAGGTGTGTCTACCCGTAAAAGACTGGTTTCTAAACTAAGTAGCCTTAAAGTTTAGAGAGGTTTTTAAAAGTTCCTTGATACTTTAAGGTACTAACTTACCCGTAAAAGTTAGAGGTTCTTAAGAGTTTCCTTGATACTCTAAGGTGTGAGTCTACCCGTAAAAGACTGGTTCCTAAGCGAAGTAGCCTTAAAGCTTAGAGAGGTTTTTAAGAGTTTCCTTGATATTCTAAGGTTTTGCCACTACCTTTAGGCCAGTGAATTCCGATAGTTTGTCGGGACTGGACTAGCCCTTGTTTGGGTGAACCAGTATAAATCTTCTGTGTTGTTCTCTGTTAACTTTAGTTTTATTTATTATCTAAACAATATTTAATTAAAAAGATCCCTCTTCCAGTTATCTGGTCAAGTATAGAGGTTGACTACTTTCTGCAGATCCCTCATCCAGTTATCTGGTCAAGTATTTGAGGTTATATTTATTGTTCAAAACTCTATCCAGTTACCTGGTCAGTTATTTATCTTATATATCCAGTTATCTGATCAGTTATTTACTTATCATCTTATGTCCAATTAACTGGTCTTTTACTCTATATTACAACGTGCACTTATAATATAACTTAGTATCTATATACTACAGTTGTTTATAAAGCACTATCTAATAAGTTGACTCAGTATTCATATACTGCAGTAAGTTTTGAAGAGAAAAGGCAAGATTATCTTGGAGTCTAGCCCAAGATAATAATATACACTATATATATCTAAATAGTGACTGTAAAACAGATTGATCTAGTGCTTTGATAGGTTAGACATCATCAATACATAACAAATTACAGTGGACATACACCATCTTGGGTGGAACCACTATAAAATCTAGTGTTCTTCTTTTTCCTCTCAAATCGAGTGTGAGTGATCTAGATCTAGATCAGTGACTGAATCGTCAGCTGTTGATTGCTGATCGGATCCCATGTGTGATCAGATCACTCTGATCTGGTGTTAGCTGCCTCTACTTTTTGCTAAGAAATGTCACTGCAGTAGTAGTTATACAATGTCAAGGATAATAATGATTTTCCCCCTTTTTACTGTGCTTTTGTATATATTTGTAAGTCTGGGCAAGGTGGACTTCATTTTTAATGAAATTTAAACGTTTATAAAAAAAATGTTGTCCGTGGTAATAAAAAAAATCAGCCTTTGCAAAAAAACAGTTGAACAAATAGAGTTACATTTTTCCGAAATAAAAGTCTCACATTACCTCATCTTCAGGTGCAAGAATTTGCTTCTGCAGTATATTCTCATTATCATTGTGCAATAAGTGTGAAGTTAATCCTTCAACTTCCACACATATCTGTTCTTTATCAACGGTCAAATTCGATTGATTCTTATCCTTGTTTTTCCCAAGATTAGTCAAATTCCATCTTGAGTATTTTGATTTGTGCTGAAGCTACAGAAGTGCAGAGTAATGTAGGCATTAATCAGCAAAAAAACTTAAACCAATATGGTTCCCCAATGTTAATCAAATTATCAAAATATGTAATATGATTTAGAAACTTGACAAACAAAAAAGGTAAAGGGTTCATACTACACAAATTGTTAAATGTAAATACCACAAGTTGCAAGAAGCACCCATATTTAGTATTATGCTCTTAGTATCCTTCAGTTGTTATACAATATTGTAAAAGACATCCTAAAAACTAATCATTTATTTAGTTACTATAAGAGAACGATTAATGATTCTAAACAAGATATGATTAAAGAAAGTATCTCCTTGTTCTAGATTAATTCTAGCTTAAGTAAAACAATGCCCAATGCTAAAACATATGAA
The DNA here is from genome assembly GCA_001185155.1 of Zostera marina. Lineage (NCBI taxonomy): Eukaryota > Viridiplantae > Streptophyta > Magnoliopsida > Alismatales > Zosteraceae > Zostera > Zostera marina. Next base: position 179,437 of record LFYR01001024.1, on the reverse strand, counting down.
TCTATGTGAAAGAAGAATACGTAAATAAATCGGTCCGCAGTCACACACTCACATGGGAGTATAGACAGTGCGGAGTACAGAACACAAATGAATTTATGCGAAAAAAGATATAAGTCGATCCAAAATCACAGGGGAGTGTCGAAAATGTAGAAGAGTATAGAACACTATTATTGTGATCTATTCCAGATGCTTAGTTAGCCAATGGTACCTCTAACAGAAGTTTTAAAAAAAGTCAATGTATATCAATAACATCATACCTCCATTTGTGTTGTGCTAGAGATTCTAGACTTGTCATCAACGCAACCATCTCCACTTTGCTTCGCGATCGCATCTTCTGATTCCTTCCACGGTTGATTCTCCCCTTGATCTTCACAGAAACAAGCGTTTACAGATCAAACAGGGAGAAGCGATTGGAAAAAAAACGAATGTTTAGAACAAGCTGATCAGATCAAATCAAAATGAAACGCGCATACCTCGATTATGATCGTTCTTCAGATCGGACTTGATGTCGTTGATGACCTTTTCCGCTTTCTCGGTGGCAGAGTGGAGCGCCGCTTTCGCCCTGGAAACTAACGAATGCGGGGCAGAAGAGGAGAGATCCATGAGCTGAGAGTAAGATGAGATTGCAATGAAAAACAAAAGACTGGGGTGAGGAGAAAGAACAAGGAAACGGAATTTAACGCCGCCTTGGAAGTTGTAACTTGTAAAAGGTGGCTTCAGGAAGATTCAACTTACAAGTAGTGTGGAGTGCCATTAATCAATTTAGCCCCTTACAAGTTACAAAGGTAAAATAATAAATTATTAACTATGGTAACTTTCACTCGATGGATTGTTGAAAAAGGTTTAATGTGAGTCACTTTAATTTTTATTTACTTATATCTAAAGTATCTTATCAAAAAAATGTTAATAGACGGCTCTTAGTATCTGATGACTAATGAGTATGAGATTATGAATGAAAATTAAAAATCGATTTTAACCATTTATTTATTTTCAATTTCAACTCACATGAATCAAAACAGATTACTCGACGAGATTATCGTCAAAAAAATTATTATCCAAGATTAAGTAAGTAATGATTCGTTTTATAGAGCAAACTTTTAGTGAGCACCTGTTTTTAATGTTCTTTGTGAACACCCTCAATAATATTCTGAAACGCGCTCTTTGCTTAAATCGGTGTTTAAAATTTATATTCCAAATATCTTTTATTTTCACACGTGTCAACATTTCACGTATCCCAATAAAAATGGATGGTGGAGATGGTGAACTTACAAACAATAGATTAAGGTTCTCATTCAGTTCTCAAATAGTGAATTCTCACCTGAAAATTCGTTTTAAATTATTAATCATAATTCATACTTGGATTAATTGCTAAACTTTTAAATGGTGGTCCTAAAGGTTGAACAGCTCCAAGAATCAGTCACCTGAGCTTTTGTAAATCCTTGGTCCGATGATCAATAGAACTCGAATAATCGCATATGATAACCGTTACTATTAAGATTTCCAAAGTTCAGAGTTCAAGTAAGTAGGTAACTGTTACAAAAACTTACCTGGACTGGGTCAATGGTTGATCAAAAGCTACATTTTGTCATCAAAAAATAAACCCTCTTAATGCTATCCACACAATCACATCTATTCTTAAATGAATTCTAGTGATTTTTTTAACCTTCCTTTCCCTTGGATTGATTTCCACAATCTTTTTTTTATTAAGTTTAAATTTCATTAGAAATGAAGTTAGGGTTAATTAGAACTAATTAGAATAATATTAAACTTTTATTTAATCCATATAATAAGCAAAAAAAAATTACTAAGAGATGAAAAATATGCAATTTGTTGAGAAACAAATACATTAATTTCATTTGACGCTTATCAAATATTGACGCGGAAAAATAATTAAGAACAGCTTTACCCTATCCTATCTAACCCTAATCCCTAATTAGGGACGGACAGTGTCGTCCCTAAACCGTCTCTAATTATTAGCTAGGGACGGATAATAAGGTCGTCTTTAAAAAGTTAGCGAGGCGATTTTCAGAGACAGGGTAGGGACGGTCATTTCTCGTCGACTTTTGATCATTAGAGACGGATTCTGACCGTCCTTAAAGATCGTTTTTCTTGTAGTGCAACTTGTCGAGGCAAAATTATATTAAAAACACCTTGTTTGAAACATAACAATCTTTTCATCACTAGCTAGTAATTAATTTCTTTATGATTAATTACTCATCTGAGTAGACTCCAATTGAACAGAAAAACCAACGCAATTAAGATCGATGTGTGTAATGATAACACGAATTAACTGCCTCTGAATATGACAAAAAACTTGTCCAACATATGGAGCTCCTTTATCATTATCAATGGGACAAAAAGATGCTAGCCGTTGAGGACAGAAAGATGAAGTGTTACGACTTAGAGAATTTACATAATAGAGGTGGCCACCTTGGGTTCCAATTGTGCATCCGCCATTATCGCTTCTATGTATAACTCATTGTTGCCTTGATGATACCCCTAGTCCATCAGACCAGGCCCACCCCAGACAAAGACCAACGCGCAAGCCCATTTGACTTAGTAGGCCGTATGGACCCATTTGCCCTGACGGGTCAGAGTCCGGGTCGGCTGGGTTGGATCAGGTCCAAAGAGAAAAGAGAAGACCCAATCCAGTAGGAAAGTGTATAAATACCCCTAGGGGTTGAACATAAGAAGGGGAGAGACATTTGTAATAAGAGAGATACTATAATAGAAAGAGATTGTCTGATATTCACTTGATACCAAACGATCATGCCTCAATCTAGTCCGTCTGAATCCGTATACAAAAGGCATCTGGACATGTAAAACATCTGAGATGTCTATTTACCTATAAAGACTCCACTAAAACAAACTGAGGAGGAGGAGCGTACGTACGTTTTGGAGGTTAGTGGAGGGATCATAATCAAAGATATAAAGAAGACAAGAAAACCAGTTTATTTGACCACAGGTGTAGAAAGAACCGTCGAGATTATTTTGAAAAGATTGAGTTCTCATTGTCAGAAAATAAGAAGGGTTCTCATACTCGATCATATATATTATATCTCATCTAAAATCTAAAGCATCATCGTTCTCATTAATTTGAATCGAACATTATATATATTAGGAAAATATTCAGGTGTGTCGAACCTTTTATGCGTCGTCGTGCGTCATCAAATCGTGGTCAGTAGTATTTAATTATCCAATGGTTAAAATAATACGGTGTATATCAGTTAAGAACACTTCTTATAAAAACCCTTCGTCATCACAGCCGTTCATTTTCTTGTAGCACCTGGGCCCTCGATTTCTTGGACCAGCAACCTGGTAAACAAGTAGCAAGTTACATGCTACCGGCTAGGGGAAATTAATTAAAATTTGAAAACTGTAGCTACTTTTAGTAACACAGTAAAACTGTATTATAATATCTTCGTAATACATGCTGTTTTTTTTTGGAATCTTCCTATTACCAAAAAAAGCGAATCCAATTTCGATCTCCCTCACAAAACCCCCCTAAACCCTACCGCGTTCACAAAAAAATTGATTAAACCGTTGTTCCAGCTCGCCGAAAGGTCTGCTCGCAGAAAGGATTGCTCGCACATTCATCGTCAGTAGGTCTGCTCGGTTCCGTCCAGACTTTTGAGATTAGCAGAGGACGACTCCACTCGACATCGCTCGCCGGAAGACTCCAGGTAGTGTAAAATCAAAAACACAGTATCGTTTTTTTCCCCGACCATCTTATTCTTCCCTACAAGCAATCGGTTGACGGCCGCATATGATAGCCAGCCGGAACCAGCAAGAACCTATTTCGATTTTACAAACAGAGAAAGAAATTTTTTTTTAAATCCGATTTTCTTTTTAAGAATTTTAATTTTCGTTTGGGGCAGTTGCTACTACTATGAGACTATTGTTTTCGTAACCTTAACTGTTTTCTTATGTATATCAAAAGATGATATTGATGACAGTGAAAAAAATTACGATGTGTCTTTAAAAATATACTATATCATTCTATACCATTGGATTGATTTTCGTTTGATATTTGGAAATTGAGAAACTACATGAAGAGATTTACTTTTTCGAAAATGAACAAGACATATTAATTTCTTTAAAAAACAGAATTTTTTTTATGATTTTTTTATTTATTGATGGTGGCAGTTACTAGTCTTAGGAGATTAGTTTTTTCGTAACCCTAATTTGTTTTTTATCTATATAAAGATGAAACAATTGGAAATATTCGTATATTACATTGACTGATGATTTTTTTACTCAAGAAGGTATTTTTTCGTTTTCTGTTGTTGTTTCATAAAGTTTTGAATAGTGAATATTTGATTTTTTCCTTTTTTATAATAAACGTGGGTTCATTCGGTTCCCTAAAAATATATCAATAGTATGCTAATGTCAGATCATTGCTTTTATGTGCTTGTTTTTGGATGTTCTTTGTTAGAAATTTTACTAGTATTAGTAGATTCATATTTTTCTAGTTCAAAATTGTAATGTTATTTTCTATGTTTTAGTCTTGTTGAATCTGTTTCTTTTTTATTATTATAGTTTGTCGAAAACTAATAGTATTTGTTATAGGTATTGGATTTGATTATTGGTATTTTTTTCTTCTCAACAACATTGCATTATTTTGATTTTATTATGTGTTAAAGGTATTTTTAGTAGTCATGTAATTAAATTTTACTACATATGTATGTTTTTTTTATTATACTGCTAAATAATGAAATGCTTTTGTAAATTTAAAACATATAATGTTTTGGCTCCCCTAAAATGTTTCAGAGTGGTGATAATGAGTTTTAGTGAAGATGAGCAAATGAAAAAGAATAAATCAACAGGTAATGTTTGATTTGAATTTTAAATGTGTATGACTTTGTTTTGCATATTAATAATTTATTCGTCATAATTTCGTGCTACCTTTATTAAAAATGCAGTGCAAGATGTGCAGCGTGCCAATTACGTCATAGAGAGTTTAATTGAGGACATGGACTGTGAGATGTTGAAATCAGAGAGGGAATCTTCACCGGATGTGGATCAGTTCATTTTTTCGAAGAGGAAGCGGAGTAAATAGCTATTTCATATTTCATAATATGTGTATGGTGGTTGCTAAGTATTATGATTCAAATTTTTTATTTTTTTAGGTAAACTTTCAGAAACATCTACGAAGACATAAGGAGATGGACTTCGAATCTACGCTACGAAAGTTGATGACGGACGATCGAAAGAGATTAAACGCAAAGAAATGTAATCGTGATGTCGTGAGGTCACCACCAAGGAGCAAAAGAAAGACGAAGGCTGTGAGGAAAAAGAAAGTGACGGTAGTTGAAAACATTGATGAAGCGGAAGAAGAAGAAGACCATGCTAAAAATACAACTGAGTCCCCTAATGAAAAGAAAGTTTCTGAGAAAATGAATACAAGTAAATCTTGTGCTAAAAAAGTTGCATCTTGTGATAAAATGTCTCAGTCTTCTGATGAAAGAGAATAAGTACGTAAAAAGAAGGGTAGGATTACAAATGACTCAAGCAGAGAAAAGGAACCCTTATCTATGAAGAAGAAATGCTCTGTGTCTGCTAGAAAGGTTGCTGTATCTGATAAAATGCCTTCCTCTTCTGATGAAAGAGCAGAAGTGAGGAAGAAGAAGAAAGTAAGGACTGGCAAGTTCGAGCCTGAAGAGACCAACAGTTAAGCATTAATTATTTTAAAATTAATATATTTTTGGTTTTCAGTTGCTAATTCATTTTAATTTTCGAAATATAGTCAACCACTTGATTCGTCACCGATCTGGAATACCCACTTATAATGAAGCTGCGCTCACCGGATTTATACAGTTCCCCGACAATGTAACAAAAAGAATAAAGTCATGTTGTTTTGCTCAGTTATTTGCTATCCCTGAATTCAAAATCAGGGCTCGTTTACAAGATGATCTGATACGTTGGAAAAAACATTTTTATTATTGTGAAAACCATGAAAATAATTAAATAGATAAAAATGCATTTAAAAAAAAAAAAATTTAAACATTTTTCACTTGAATGGGCCAATTTCGTGAGTTGGGCCCATTCAAGTGAAACCAAGTTAAAATGAAGGTTATGGTTTAGAAAGAAAAGGGAGGAATATATAGACAAAGGATGGAAAGAGAGAAGGAGGAAAAAAACGTGAGTGGAAGGAGAAGGGCCGCTATTTCGACAAGGCGACGAAACTCCGGCGAGGGACCATTCGGGAAACGAGCGAGGAGGTGCCGAGGTGGTTGGAAAGTTTGGTGTGGATTGTGTGTAGAAAGATCTCAAAAATAAAACGAGGTATGGGATTTCTGTGTATAGATAGATATAGGAAATTTCTGGAATACTTCGATTTATCATATGGCTCTGGGTATTGCAAACAAACAGAAATAAATAAACTACGATCGATTTTGTTAAAAGGTGTGACAGATGTGACAAGTTAGAGACTATCATCGTTTAAAATAAATAAATGGGTGTGTTGGTGACTTATGAATGTTAATGCCACCAAAGCTCAGTTGATTAGAGATACGTTTGGACCAGAATGGGAATCGCATAATAATGCTGACTCTGCCAGTCCTGCATCTCCAGACTCCATTTGGTTGTTTTGGAGAAAAAGAATCTGGTCAGTAGATATATTAGTCTCTCACCCTCAGTTAATCCATGCAAAATTGAGGAATTCAGGAGGTCTGGTCTTATTCCATACGCCAGTTTATGGTAAGGCTACCTCTAGGGATGACAGAAGGCAACTCTGGAATCTTTTGCAGCAAATTGGACCTATATCGGCTTCTCCGTGGCTTGTAGGGGGGGATTTTAATGAAATAAGATTGCCTGAGGAAAGGCAAGGATCTGGAGCATATAATCATGGGGGGCCTGCTGAGTTTATACAGGCTACGGATATAGCTCAGTTATTGGAGCTGGATTCAATAGGTGGAGAGTATACTTGGACAAATAACTCCCCAGGGCCTAATTTCACTCAAACAAAGTTGGATAGGGCCTTTGCAAACCAAATTTGGATTGATACTTGGCCTGAAGCAAGGGTGGAATTTCACAATGGAACCAGTGACCACAAAGCTATGCTAATCACATTATCTCAGGTGGAAAAAGGAGCTAAGCCGTTTAGGTTATTTAACTCTTGGATGGAGGATCCCTCATATGTAGAGATAGTTAAGACAGGCCTAACAAAGCAAATACGTGGAACTGGATTGTATAAGTTACAGCAAAAACTTAAGCAAGTTAAGGTGCTTTCTAAGCAATGGGCAGCAGAAAAAGGGCATTCAGCGAAGAGGGTAGTCCAGGCAAGGATTGATCTGAATAGCTCAGTTGAAGCTTTGGAAAAGAATCCCTTATCTATCCCGCTCCAAGAAGAGAGTACAAAAATAAGGGGAAGATTAAAGGAGCTTATGGCAAAAGAGGAGGCAGATCTGAAACAAAGGAGTAAGGTCTCTTGGTTAAAATTAGGAGACAAAAACAACAGATTCTTTAGTATCGCCACAAAGCTAAGGAGATCTAAAAATTCAACCTCTAAAATTCTCAATACAAATGGAATTCAAACCACCTCTAGGGCTCTATTAGAGGAGAATAGTGTTAGGTACTTTAAAACTTTGTTCAGTCATTCAACCACCCAACGGCCGGCGGTCCCTGTCATTTTTCCTAGAGTGGTTTCTGAAGCTATGAATAGGTGGCTGCTTCAGGCTCCGTCAGAGGAAGAGGTAAGGGCTACACTGTTCTCCTTTAATTCGGGGAAATCCCCTGGGCCAGATGGTTTCACATCGGAATTTTTCAAAAAAATTTGGGGAGATCTTAAAGGCCTAATAATGGAGTGTGTAAGACAATTTTTTAAAGGCAAACCTTTGTTGAAGTCTGCTAACCATACTTTCATCACGCTTGTGCCCAAAACAAACACGGCCTC
>LFYR01001024.1:136171-156921 GCA_001185155.1 Zostera marina | reverse complement strand
TTTCTATTCTCTTGTGGAGGGTGAAATAGGATCATCTAAACACGTTCAGGAAATTAAAAAATTGGAGAGTACAAGTACCTCCTGCTTGCTTATTGTGTAATCTGGAAGATGAAACTAGGAGTCATCTTTTCTTTAACTGTTCTTATTCCAGATCTCTCTTAATTTCGTTGGCGGAACAGCTGGATTTCGCTTTCTGAAAAATAATGAATATTCCAATTCCTACCCAATCAAGTCCAGATATTAGATTGGGGGATCTGACGGAAGCAGCACAAAAGATTACGCGTCACTCCCCCCCTTGGGGGTTAATATGGAATGATATTGGGTGCTTGTCGTGGCATATATGGACGGAAAGAAATAAAAGGTATAGGCAGCACATTAGTAGACCTCCTGAGGTAGTCCTTAAGGAGGTCATTAAAGACATCAGTCTTTCCTTTGATTCAGTGTATTACAAGAAGAGCTGTTGTCACCCTTTGAAGATATCTATGATGGAAGTATGGGAGACCAACCTTCTGAGGCAGCGTATCTAGTTACTGTATAACTAGACTACATAGCTAATGGGAGAGAGTCAATGAACATTTTGCTTTTTTTTTTTTTACTTCTATTTTATTTCTATTCTTTATTTTGTAAACTTGGCATTAGCCTTATTCTAATGAAATTTAATTGCTTCAAAAAAAAAAAAAAAAAAATGTTAATGCCACCCTAGGGTTTATGATATTTGTTGAACATGATGTGAAGGGTTTTTGTTTCATTTCTTTTTTTGTTCTCCCTATTTGTATGTTATCTGTTGGTGAAGGAGTGATACCCTGGTTTCACGTTTGGTTTTTGTTCCTTTCTTTCTATTGATTAAATTATCTGATGACATGTTTCCCTTCCAGTCCTATGAATGATTTTTCTTCTCAAGGATTGGGTTGGGTGTTGACCACAGTATGCTGGTTAAATAGTGTGTATGTTCAGATGGATGGAGGTCTAATTTATGTTTACACTTCCTGATTTTCCAGATTTGAGTATCCTCCAGATTTTCCAGATTTTTATATTTCCCAGATTTTCCATATTTTGGTATTTCCATATTTTGATATTTTCAGATTCGGATGGCTAATTGTAAACAAATCTAGATCCTTACATCTGCAGATTTATTGATTTTCTTTTGTTAGTGGACCGGAACATTGATTTCCTACGATTCCAGATTTTTCAGATTCTTATATTTCCAGATTCTGATTTCTAATTCTAAACAAATCTAGATCCGCTTATCTGCGGATTTGTTGATTTCCTTTTCGTGTTGTTGACATGATCATTGATTTTATGCGATTCCAGATTTTTCGTTTAAAATATTGGTTTAAATTGCAGGATGCAGATTTCGCAGAATTTAATAAATTTCAGAATCCAGATTCTCCCTTCATTGTTTTACCCGATATTAGAATTTGCAGGGTGATTCGTATGACTTTTATCGCTCTCTTATCCCATGGTCACTTAGACATAAGTTATTTAGCTTGATTTGCCAATTATCTCCATTCCGCACTATGATTTCCAGAATTTGTACTTTTTCAGATTTTTAACCGATAATTAAAATCTCAGATTGGTCTACAATCATCATCATGATGTTAATTGAATTGTGAATTTATAAGTGAAATCTTGTGATGGGTAAGTGAAGTGTTATTGAGTGAGTGAAATGAGTGTGGGATGATCCTAATTACCAGTACATAATGAGTGTTATAGGATGACAAAACTATATGTGAAGTGAGTGATATCATATAATATAGTGAAAAAGTATTATGATTTTATCTTGATATTGGTGATTTTGATTGTTTTACTATGTGATGTGACTGATCTGTAGGGAAAACCATACTGAGTCGCGATATAGTGACTCATCCCTATTTTGATTTGTAATGTGGTAGGATGGAAGTAGACGGAACGGGATGGGGCACCTCGGAGTTTCCAATCATTAAATTAGATCTTAAACAATGTTGTTAGAAAAATCCTATTTTAGTTACATTTGAAATTCTAGTTTTGTTGGTTATTTTTTTATGAGATTATTAGACTCGTAAATTCCTGTTGTTGCCAAATTTACTATCAGATTGTTAACATACTTAAGTAGGATGTTATAATTATTAACGGTATAAGGCTAGAATTTTCTTTCAAAGAGTTTGGCGAAATCCTCGGTATTCCATCATCCGGTCTTGCCGTGATAATGAAGAAGATGACCAAGAGTACTTCAGATTTGTCGCTTAGGTATTTTAGTTCAGATTGCGACATTAGAAGGGATGTGGTTGTCCGAGCCATTACAACAATCAACAAGAAGGCCGCGAATGAAACCTTGTCAGAGACTGATGAGGATGATTTGATAAGATTATGAACAATTTATTTATTTATTACAGTATTATGTTGCAAAAACAGTTACCGTATTGGCAGAAATTTTTTGGATCACGTTTCTAACATAGGATATTTTGACGAGTATAATTTGGCTGAATTCCTGCACGGTGTGCTCTTCGAACGTATGGAGAAGTGCAGGGACAGCATCGTACACCGGAAAATAACAAATGAACCATCGAAACTCTACATAGATGGTTGTGTCATGTGATGCCTAATGGTATATATTGCAAAAAATTTCTGATTTTGCATAATGTTAATATTTGTTATTTGATTGCAATTGTTTGTTAAATTATTTCTTTTCAGGTGTGGTTATTGAAGCACACGATGGTGGCATTCCCATACAAGTCGTATATCAACAACGAACCATATTACAAGAAGTGGGGGGGTCAAATTACTTACTTGAAAAAAAAACTAGACCTTCTAGAAGATGACGAGGTGAATAATTATCATCCTTGCTGCTTGTACAAAATTTAATATTTTGTTATTCCCCAATAACAAAGTAATCTAGATATATATTGGTCATGGAAAAATAAATTTGCTGAATTTCTGAATATTTTTGTCCATTTGATATTCTTCATGTCATAAATTTTTGTCGACGGTATTTCTTTTGAGAAAAGATTAAATCTGACCGAGCAAGGACAGAAATCAAAAGATCTATCAGGAACTGGTTCTAGTTCGTCAACAAGTAACGATGGTACTGCATCAGATTCGAAATCTATCGAAGAGGAAATTAGGTCAGAAGAAAATGAACCAGAAGAATCTGCGAGAAGGAAGATGTTGAAAGGGAAGGCAGTAATGATAAATGAATCTAGGAAGAAGACATACCACTGCATTCTCCTACGAGAATGAAAATTGTGCTTGACAAAAGAGAAAAACATAAGGCTGAGGTCGAAGTAAAGTACGAGCAAATATTTGGTAAACCTGCGAGTGCCAAAAAAAGTATGAATCCGAAGAAAAAGAAATCATCAAAGGAGTCCGTCAAGTTACGCCGTAGCAGTCGGCTATCGGTCACGAGTGGGACCTCCTCTGGACTGTCTCCTGATAGTAAGTATATCTAATCATTGAATTTTATTTTATTTTGAAATTTTAATCTAATTATACATTTCAGATTTTGAGGGAATAACAATATGAAATTGGTTAAAAAATATGTTATAGTTATGGAGGTGAGCAACAAGAAACTTCGTGTGGTTGAAGATCAAGATGGGATTTCATTAAATCTGAAGAACACTACTAGAGAAGTGAATGATGTCAAGACTAGTCAAACAAGCCGAGCGAAAGAAGTCTGCAATGAAGATCATGCCACGACTGAAAATCCTTCTGAAGATAGGCATATGTCTGATATTAAAGAAGATAATCCTTCTAAAGAAACTCATGATTCAACTAAAATATATATGTTCAGAGGTAGAAACTGAAGAACCATTCGAGACCGCAGTCTGCCAAACAAATGAAAATCAAGAAAAGTCTGTAATGGATACAACATGTGTTGATGAGGCAGTTGAAGATGAAGAAAAGAATTCTAGTAAAATACAAGAAAATAATTTTGGATTCCCAACATTTAATCTGAACATCAGCTAAGAGTGTCTGACACCCATACTAAATGATGATGATTGTGAGGTGACTTACGTTGGCTACAAGCCACCATCTAGAGAAAAGGCAAGTGTTCAAGTCAAATAAGAGTTTTACAAAGCATGGGAAGTAGAGAGAGGATTGGTTCCAGGTATGCCACATGTAGGTGAAACTTCTAGGAAACGGGACAGAACTATTTCAATAGGTACGAAATATTTTTTTAGACAAATCAAATGAAACTGAATTTAAGATGAAAACATAATCGAGAATTTAATTTAATCGAGAATTTTTATTTTAGATGAAAACATAATCACCGGAGCCAAAGCAGATGTGAAGGTTTCAGCGAAAAACACTACTGGTCCAGTAGGGTTGAAAAACGTTGAAGGTATGCGGCGCATAGATGACAAAAAAACTGATAATCCACCAAAAAAAAAGAATTAGAAATTGACATGCAAAACAATATGAAAGATAAATATTTAGAAGTTCGTTATTACAAATACTACGTTCTGCTAGAATATTCTAATATAAAGCTATTAGTATAATTGTTTTCTATAATACAATTGTTCATGTAGTAAATTGTGTTCCAATTGATGTGATATTTTTGAAATTGTTAATTGTCAGGTTTCGGTATATTAGGTAGGTAATCTGTTATTTCAATGTGTACCAATGCTTAAATTATTAGACGTTCTGCTATTAAAAGAACTTTATCCTATAATTGATAGTCTTCTAATATAGTCTGTTAACATGGCATGTCAGTATGATAATGTAGTACGTCTTACTGCTAAATATTGAACATTGTCCTATAATTGTATAAGAAAAAAAATGTTTATATTGTAAAATGTTTTGCTTCACGAATAAATACGACACGAACTATCTAACACAAACATGCAATTTTGTTTCCAGATTTTATATAGTTACTGATAGTAAAATGAAAGGAATAGTATCGTCAGATGAAAATGAGAAAGATGTGCTAATTATCCAAGGTACGATAAATTTGTAATAGTAGTGTCCACTTCGTAATATTAGTATTTGAACTTTTTCCATAGGAATATTAATAATGATGCAAAAATTGTAGTCAGCGGAGATGAAAGCGAGAGTTCGGAGGAGGTAGAATATCTCTACTCAAATCTGATAATATCAGAGTACAAGTTTGTAAAAATTAAGAGTGAAAGTGCACGAGATTATACCGAGGATTTCACAGAGAAGTCCATAGACCTAAGTGATGATGGTATTATTTGTATTTAAATATTTATGAATTTTACAAGTAAAAACTATGAAGAATTTTTTTATTGTTCAGATTCTTTCAGTACAAGGAAGCCTTATGTAGGTTCACCTATCAAGCTCTCTTTTGATTTTCCTGATTTGGATATCGATGGACCTGAAGTTGTGAATGAGGCGGTGAATATAGGTTCACTAGCGGTAATTATCCTAAACAAATGAGCTAAAAAATGACAATGAATATACCTAATGTGTTGTGAATCATTCTTGTAGGTGCTAAAAGAATTGTGCCGGAGTATGTTCTGTCTTCTCAAGAGGACCCATCATTTATAGAAGAAGCGTGTCGCCTAGCGTCTCAAGCATGTCGTCAAGCGGGAAACGAAGAAAATTGCAGTACACCGAGGAAGATCATCGATTTGTCTTCAGAAAAAGATAGGTTGGATAATGAACCAATATCCGTACAGATCGATGAACAAACACAAACCAAGTTCTTTTATCAAAAGGATCATAGAAAGACATGTAAGTTTCATTGTTTTTCGACCTAAATTCTAGTTTCATTGGTCTTGGACGTAAATTAATAATGAATGCTACAGGAAGACGTGAGAAAGGCTAGGATAGAAAAGATAATGAAAGAGAAGATGTGAAAAAACCACATTACCAGGGCTGGGATGAATATACGGGACGTTAAGAAGAATGATAAATTACAAGAAATAAGTAACGTTAGATGTGATTCTAGCTGGGTAATTCGATTACTCGCCAAAGCTCCCGTACGAAGCCACGTAAATTATTAAATTTTTAGATATAATTAGCAATAATAACAGTAATATAAATGTTCGGATTTCCAGTGCATCTCAATGTTCATAAGAGTTCTCCGTCGAAATATGGCAAATCGGCAATTATTCGCACATTCAGTTAAGTTCATTGACCCTATAAAAATGGTAATATTTTTTTGTTAATATATGCTTTGACTATAAATACCATATTATGGATGACTCTGGTATTTCTTTTAAATAGAAAAAATTAAAGGGATAGCTCTAAACAGAAACTTAAACATGATGGAATTTGCCGAGCTCAAGGAAATTTTAAGTGAAAAAGTAGACAAATGGGAAATGATCCATACGATATTAGCACCTATTGAAATCTACGGTTATTGACATTTGATACAGTTAGACATAACAAAGAAGAAGTACATCCACTGTTCTCCATACGAAGACAACGAGGACATGATCAAGCAGAACAAGAATATGATAAGTGAATAAACACGTGGTTGATAAATCTTTGAATTTGAACGGTGTAAGAATTTAATGCTACTTTGTAATTTTATTTGCAGTCTCTGTGGTTGGATCACTACATCTGTGGGATTTATTCAGACCACAACTTGTCTACCTGGGTTTGTGAATCAACTCCTTATTTTCCGTAGGCATTCCTGAAAAATCCTGAAGATACAGGGATATACGTAATGGCCGTCATGGAATGCATATGTCTTGGTGAACCCGTACTGTGGAGCAAGAAAGACGTCGACAACATTAGGGAAAAATTGTCCACGACTTACTACGAGTGGCGTTACGAGACTCTCATATATTTAACAATTACAGTTTCAAATACAATTAGATTGCAAAGATTTCGTATTATTTCACATTAATCGTCTAAATACTCATATACTTTTAGCAAAAAATAGACATATTGTTTGTTTATACAGTGCTATTGGCACATTGAAACAGATGTATCGAAGGAATGTTTGTTTATACTACCGAGTAGCGTAACACCGTAATAGCAGAGGCATACTAAATAGTAGCGAAACAAGGTAACAGCAGAGTCATACTACATAGTAGGTTAATACATCGTAATAGCAGAGACACACTACATAGTAGAGCAACACAGTAATAGGAGAGGCACACTACATAGTAGTGTAATCCCGTAATAGCTGAGGCATACTACATAGTAACGTACACAGTAATAGCGGTCGCATACTACAAAGTAGCGTAACACACTAATAGCAGAGGCATACTACAAAGTAGCGTAACACAGTAATAGCATAGGCATACAACAAAGTAACGTAACAACGTAGTAGCAGAGACAGACTAAATAATAACGTTACAACGTAATAGCGGAGGAATACTAAATAGTAGCGTGACAACGTAATAGTTGAGGAATAGTACAAAATAGCGTAACATCTTAATAGTTGAGGCATACAATAAAGTAGCGTGAAACCGTAATAACGGAGACATACTACAAAATAACGTAACACAGTGATATGCAGATGCACACTAAAAAATATCAGTTGAGAAAGTCATAATAGCGAAATTACATATTAGCAGAAGCAGAATAATAATAATAGCAAGGTAAAATTAGATATTAGCAGAAGAACAATAAATATTATGGGAGTTCGGTAAAACAATGACAACGTACATGATTAAAATTTGAATGTTTCAGGCCTAGCAGAGGCAGACTACATAGTAATGTAACCCCGTAATAGCGGAGGCATACTACATATTAACGTACACAGTAATAACGGTCGTATACTACAAAGTAGAGTAACACACTAATAGCGGAGACATACTACAAAGTAGCGTAACACAGTAATAACAGAGGCATACAACAAAGTAGCGTAACAACGTAATAGTAGAGGCAGAATAAATAGTAGCGTTACACCATAATAGCGGAGGAATACTAAATAGTAGCATGACAACGTAATAGCTGAGGAATACTACAAAGTAGCGTAATATCTTAATAGCTGAGGCATACAACAAAGTAACGTGAAACCGTAATAGCGGAGACATACTACAAAATAGCGTAACACAGTGATATGCAGATGCACACTAAAAAATATCAGTTGAGAAAGTCATAATAGCGAAATTACATATTAACAGAAGCAGAATAATAATAATAGCAAGGTAAAATTAGATATTAGCAGAAGAACAATAGATATTATGGAAGTTCGAAAAAACGACAACGTACATGATTAAAATTTGAATGTTTCAAGCTCATAAAAAAAATTGTTTATGACAAAACTGAAGAAAAGACAAATCATTATTTCTTTTGCGCTCTTCATTCGCGCTGCATCAATTTTGGTCGGTCTTCCACTCTTACCACTACCCTTCGTTTTAACCTTGGGGGGGGAGCCAATCAACACTGGTGTATTCCTAGGTTTCTTAATACTAGTGATTGATGTTCTAGAATATGAATTAGAAACAACTACAGTTTTGTTGAGTTTCTGAAGAACCTATTCACCATATTTGAGTAGTATATCAAGTTGAGGTTGTCCCATCTTCGCATAATTCATCATTGTCTGAGACATTACTGCATACTTAGACAATGTATTGCCAGTTTGTGGAAGAGATGGAACAATTCTGTTCGTCATGTATAGTTTGTTCCACCTAGGCATTTTTAAATCGTTTGGTAAACTTCGGTAACCGTTGACAATAAGATAATGTATAAGATGAAAGCATGGAACCCCGCTGTATTCAAATCGATGACATGAGCAAGTCGGTGTAGAATTACCTTTCGTAATAGTGAGTTTGAATAACACAGTCTGCCTTTCTAAAGAAAGAACAGGTAGATATTTAATATCCTATACGAATGAAGAAGAAAATGATAGGCAAAATAGAATGACGTACCTCGGAGGATTGGTCATTCGATGGTAATATATGGTAGAAGAAGCTTTTCCGCATCTTCTTTTGAAAAAAAAGAAAAATAGCAGTTGTAAAGAAACTCAGAACGTCTTTCTCAATGTCCATAAAAGTAATAAATCTTGGGTGCCAGAATGTATCTTTGTAATCGTACAAATTCTCGGACTCGCGAATGGTATTAATCATATTTTGATATCGCCGAACGAAGCTAAACAGTAGATTCTTGGATGTTACTTTGGTCTTAAGAAAAGAATTCATTCCTTCGCTCCTTTGAGTAGAATGCATTCCAGTAAAGAAATGGAAACACATCAAACATGGAACCCATGAGTACATTCGAAGAAACATTATTTTCTGTGATCCAAAGAGACCATGAGTCTTCAAAATTTTTAGGAGTCTCTGAAAATTTAATAATTTTGTAAAACATGTTTAGAGAATTGGTATTCTGGCATACTGTAGGGACCTTGATAGACAACTTGTTGGTTATGTGCCAACGACACAAACGATGAAAGGATTCAAGAAAAATACGAGATATTGCACCTTTCATTGTCAAATCTTGATCAGTAATAATTGATTAAGGAGGGTGTCCCATACATTGTTTGAACGTATTGAATAACCATGTAAAAACATCTACGTTTTCGTTACTGCACAGATAAACAAAAAAAAAGAATTAATGAAAAAATAAAAGATTAAAGATGAAAGAAAAATGAAAATATTCATTACAATGAATAAACGTAATACCTTAAAAATGCACTATCGAATATTGTAGTCTTCCGGTTGTAGTTGACACTGCAAAACATGCCGAACACCATGGAATAAACATTCGTCTTATAAGTCATGTTGAAAGTAACGGAGTATCCAAATAACTTATAATTTTCAATCATAGTAGGATCGGCCCAGAAGAGGTGTTTCAAACGACCTTCATCATCTTTGACAAGATCATAAAAGAAATTCGCATTTTCTGACTTCTTCAATTCGAATTCCTCTACAATTAAGTCGACGTCATAGTTTTTCAGATCTATGCGATCATCAGGAACCATATTGTTAATGTCCAATGTCATACAACTCATATTCTGTGGTCCACCAAGTTGATTAGAAAAATAGGCAGTCTGCTGTGATACTGGAACATTAACATCAGCTAGGGAGGAAAAAATTAATTTAGAAGTATGAGATATTGACCGATTTATTAGAAGGCATCGAATTTTTGAGAGGGTCGTAAATGGGTGATTATGATCTAAATTTACAGAATCAGTTACCCAATTATCAGATTTGTCTATTCTTTTAAATTTGATACTTGTCAGGCAACCACATCTAGAAACACCATTCTTCCGTCTAGTACCGTTGGTGAGGGAAAGTATTAGAATTGGACTGCCTTGTTTAGAACATAACAACCTTTTCATGACAAAATTTTTTTGACCAGTTTCTTTGTCCAATATATTCTTCGTCGATCCTAAACAAACAGAGAATCCGGCAGACGATGCGAAATCGTAGTAGGATTGAAGAGCCATTTCACATGAAGGAAAAAACTCACCTACAATAGGACATGGTTTATTGGATTTACTGTAACTAGAAGATCCAATTTCATGATTAGGAGATGTTGGATATTCACCAGTAGAGGAAGATTTTCTTTTGAAATGATTATCAGGGGTTTTAGCAGTTCCCCAACTTAGATTAGCGGAGTCAGCAGGAATTTGAGCAGAGGATTCCCTAATATCGGCAGAGGCGGATTGGACATACTCTGAATCAAAAAAATTGCTGCGTACGGTATCAAGATCCAAGAAACGAGAAACATTACCATTGGAATTTATAGGATTAACATTGGTCTGACAATGAGGGGAATTAAATTGGTAATTCATTCTATTTTGCATTTTAGCAGTTCCGTAGCTCATATTAGCGGAGGATTCCCTAATCTCAGCAAAGGTGCATTGAACAAATTTTGACTGAAAAATGGTGCTAGCAGTGGCATCAGGATCCAAGGACGTAGAAAATTTAACGTTAGAAGGTATAGTATTGCAATTTGTCTGACATTGAGGAGAATTGAAATGAAATTTCAAACTAACGTTGCAAGATGTATTTGTGTGATCATATGTAAACTGTTGTGAACGATATGAAGGAGGGGTCACGAAAATTGAATTGATGTTGAGAGAAACTTGCAGGTTGGTAGGTCGATGTTGATTGTCAAATGATGTTGGAGAAGCCATTATATGCTATGGGGAAAGAAAATAAGTATTCAATGTATGAAAAAAAAATGAAAACAATACAAGACTAACCTTGTACTCAGAGTGGAAAATAAATGACACCTGAGGATGGGTTGGAAGAACAAGAAATGATAAAGAAAGAATATGATGAACAGTAAGGAGAGTGAAGAAGAAGACGTTGGGGGAAAACGACAAAGTTAAGAAACATAGGACGACTGAAGAATTTGGAAAAACCAAATATTGACAGATGAACAGTAAGAAAGTACAATTTGATAAAACGGATTATGAACAATTTTCGCAGAAGGTAGGTATGAAATAGCAGTGAATGTGAAAGTATTAAAGGAACATGTCAATGTACATAAGAGGACAGATTTGAGAAGATATTGATTGGATAAGATGATAGATAATGCCAAGATATAAAAGACAAAATTTTGACTGTGGGCAGTAGCAGAGATAGGGGAGTACTATATATGAAAAAGAAAAAGTAGTTAGATGGGACAAAACTAAGAAGGAAGTAGAAGTAAAAAAAGAGAAAGAAAAAGTACATGTACAGAAATTTGAATAGAGGTAAACGGAAGAAATTTTAAATGGAGGAAAAGAGAGAGAATGTATGAGGTAGAGAAGAAAAACCCATTGAAAGAATGGAGTGCAGGAAAAGAAAATAGAAGAAGAAATTGATATCAAATCCGGCAGGGAAGGAGAGGGGACGGAGGAAGAAAAAAAGAATTAGTCCGGCAGGGGAGGGAGAGAGGACGCAGGGAGAAAAAAAAACGATAGAATTGGGAAGAAGACGTGAGGAAACAGCTGGAAAAAAAAATCCCAAAATAGAAAAAGACAAGAATGGAATGTTACATGAGAGAGGGAAAATTGATTAAATTGGAAAAAATTAAATGAAAAAAAGGAGGAAGGATGACCGGTTGCAACATGTAACTCACGAACGGTGAGGATTTGTCAGAAAAAAACGAAGGGCATGGATGAAGTTCGCATGTGAGAACCCAAATAAGGGGTTCTCAACTGATATTTTTTGTAAAATAATATAATATACAAAACACTAAAACATATATGATATAAAATAATATATTGTACAAGATATTAACACATCATTACAAAAAAATGTAAACAGTTTGGACGGGCAAAGTTAACGAAAATTTCGTGAAAAATGTCATCTGCAACAGATATTTCGTTAACTTTGGTCGTCACCAAATTTCTATTAGAAATACTCAAATCCGTTACAAATACCCGTTACAAATACAAAAAAATAAAGACCGATAATTTGTAACGAAATTTCCGTTACTAAAAATTTTTTGCCAAAAAAAAAATTCCAGAATGTATTTTATTGCATATATTTATGCAAATATTTTTCCTTTAGAAATAAATCATATAACATTCATAATTCACCTTCAAAATTACTCACTAAATTCATTCAACATTAATGAGTAAAATCATTTAATATTCAAAATATGTTATAAATCATAGTAACATCATTAACATTGATAGTAACATTCATAATCTAAAATAACAATGGAACATGAGGAGTTGGAGTTGGAGTTGGTGTTGGAGTTGGAACTTGAGGAGTCGAAGTTGGAGTTGGTGTTGAAGTTGGATCTTGAGGAGTCGAAGTTGGAGTCGGAACTTGAGTTGTAATCGGAACTTGAGTTGAACTCAGAACTTGAGGAGATGGAGTTGAAGTTGGAGTCGGAACTTGACTTGAAGTAGGCTCTTCGTTGTCGAAGAACTTCGTGTAAATCGTTTTTTATTAACCAACTTTTTTTTGTGAGCCATTTATATTATGTGAATACAACAAAATATTCAGTATTTAAAATTGATAAAAATAGAAAAATAATTAAAATAGAAAAATTACTCACAAAAAATATATTAGCAGTTTTGTAAATTACTTACGTGGAGTCAAATACTCTGACATATAGCAGTTTTGTAAACTGTAAAATGGTCTAAAAATACTGCAAGGAAATCAACCTCTAAATATATGTAGATAAAAAATTCTCACCTTCAATAAGAGGGACGGGGCAAATCATCAATTAAAATGCAAAGTACCTGAATCATAAGGAAATCCTGAGAAGGTGAAGAAACTAACAAGGTATTAAACAAGCAATAAGGATATGTTAAGATTTATATAAGTATAACCAAAATAAAATGACGATAACCACTACTAAAAATTAAATGTTGATTGATGCGATTTAAAATATCAAAACACACAGTGTAGTAATAAGAAACAAATCCAACCTGCTTGAAAAACAATCAAGTACAAGTTCAACATAATTCTTCTTTGTATCTCTTCCCATTTCAATGTCATCATCCCTAGGTTCTTCACGTCCAGAGTCACCGGAATCCTGCTTAGAATAAGATAATATCACACAAATAATGAATTTCTGATCTCAGAATAAGAACAGGAATTTTTTATCCCACCATTTAACTAAATTTTCTAATAATCAACAAAAACCCAACAAATTGAAGCTAGAGGATTAAAATTAAGGTCTCAGTTACATTTTGATTATATATATAGCATTACAAAATACCATTGACTCTTATCTTCAGAATAGATGATAAATTATGATTAAGGACAGTATTCAAATCAGAATTTTAAAAAAAGGGAGGAAAAATCTCCATACATTAATAATTAATGAATATGAGAATCATATCTTTGGTCAATTTCCATATGGATAGCTAAAAAAAATATTTAAGTTTTAACTATATTTTTAAGTAATACACTTTGATTAAACATAATTCTCAGCAAAAATCTCAAAATTGATTCTAATTATAGCATCGATCATATTCATTAATATCTTATATCCAAACAAATCAATCCGAATTAAAAAAATCATAAGAATAAGATATCAAAATCTGTGTTAAAAAAAACAGTTCTCGGTCAAAACAAAAATTCAAACGTACGTAAACCTTCATCATCGATCAAAACCGATGCTCACCGATAGAAGGTTTAAAATTGCGAGATTACCGGTAGTACTCGATCAAGTAAAAAAAACACTCTACAGAGCTCCGAGTATTAGCCCCTCACCTTTGGGATCAGAGAATGGGGGAAATCCTTGTTCAGAATCTGTGTGTTGAGATAAATCCAGCGTCGTGGAGGGAATAAAAAATGAGATATTGGGGGAAATGAAATATCGTGAAGGTTGAGATTGGGGGAATGAGGTATTGAGAAGCGTTGAGGAGGAGGGAATAAAAAATGAGGGAAATAGTCTAAAATCGTAACGAAATATTATCTATCCGTTACAAATAGTCTAAAATCTGTTAAAAAATTTCATTCATGGAAATTACCAAAGTTCACGAAAATTCCGTTAACTTTGATTGTAAGTATTTTTCACGGAAATTCCGTTAACTATGTTTCGTCCGAACTGCTTACTTTTTTTTGTAGTATACATACGACGTAAAATCAATCTAATAAACAAGATCAACTTATCATACATAACATTCATACTGAATGACGCATCTGAAGTGGTCAAGTCAGGTCAAACGTAGTGGTTGTCCAT
This sequence comes from Zostera marina, assembly GCA_001185155.1. Taxonomy (NCBI): domain Eukaryota; kingdom Viridiplantae; phylum Streptophyta; class Magnoliopsida; order Alismatales; family Zosteraceae; genus Zostera; species Zostera marina. The sequence continues at coordinate 142,443 of LFYR01001024.1, read as the reverse complement.
TGTTGGCTTGTTGGTTGGGAGCTGTTTTTATATCACCCGAATCACTTTGGAAGATTTAGGTTGAAGACCACCGGAGACCAGAGAAAAAAGTGGTCAAGTCAGGTCAGGCGGGTAGTTATCAAAATAGCTGGTAGACTGTCACTTTCTGTCTTCAATCGAAAACACCTAGCTAGCTTTTTTAGTTAATTTTAGCACTTAGTTGTTACTTTTCCTTTTCTTGATTCATAGATACGCAATTGCGTGCAGTTGAATGAACATAGATTTGAAAATAACACAGGAAATGATCACAAAAATAGATAGTTAAATCTTCTGGTCAATTTTTCCAACACTGAAAATTATTATAACCTTAAATCTTCAAACATCTTAATGTGATGAGTTGAACGAATCTATCTTCTTAACTCAACAACTTCATTATCAATCCGTCCGTACTACTTCTAATATTCTACAAATAGATGGACGCAGTTCATGAAATTATCATAAGTAAAATGTCTGGTCACAATGTTAACGTTGTTGTCGGAGTTCTAGTATTGTTCATCATCACTTTCTCCACTCATGCGCATCCCACCAACTACCGCCGCAGTATTGATTATCTCATTCCGCAATTCTACGATCATTCTTGCCCACAAGCCGCGAAGATAGTCCGGGCCGTCGTGACAGAAGCAGTGGCTCGAGATGAGCGTATGGCTGCCTCATTGCTCAGGCTCCATTTCCACGATTGTTTTGTCAAGGTAACGTAATTAGATTGTTATGCATGCATGGATGATGGATTGGAATTTGAATTGGAATTTACGTGCAGGGATGTGATGCTTCAGTGCTACTTGACAGCAGCAAAACGATCATAACGGAAAAGATATCGAACCCCAATCGGAACTCCGCAAGAGGATTTGACGTCATCGATGAGATCAAATATGCTGTGGAGAAGGAATGTCCTGAGACCGTGTCTTGTGCTGACATCATGACTCTGGCTGCAAGAGATTCCACATCGCTCGCCGGTGGTCCGTATTGGGAGGTGCCTTTGGGTAGGAGGGATTCCATGGGAGCAAGCTTGAGTGGCTCCAATTACAACATCCCCGCTCCTAACAACACTCTGCAAACAATCATCACCAAATTCAAACTCCATGGACTCAATTACGTTGACGTCGTCGCTCTTTCTGGCAGCCATACCATTGGAATGTCAAGGTGCACTAGCTTCAGACAGAGACTCTACAACCAGACAGGCAACGGCAAACCTGACAACACTCTCGACGAACACTACGCCAAGGAATGGTTGAGAAAGCGCTGTCCTAAATCTGGCGGAGACCAGAATCTCTTTCCTTTGGATTTTGTGACTCCGGCCAAATTCGACAACCACTACTTCAAGAATCTCATGGCATACAAGGGTCTTCTCAGCTCCGACGAGATCCTGTTCACCAATAGTGAGAAAACAAGGAAGCTGGTGAAGCTGTATGCGGAAGATAATGAAAAGTTTTTTAAGCAGTTCGCTAAATCCATGATCAAGATGGGAAATATCTCTCCTCTCATTGGGAAACATGGACAGATCAGGAAGAACTGCAGGAAATTAAATCGTTAATCAAATAACTAAATATTTATTATGTGTGTGTTCTACTGTTCTATTATGTATGTGTTCTATTAATTAGTGTTCACTTCACTTTGGTTTGTGTGAGGTTTTAATCTTCAACTGTTTATTTAAATTTTCTAATGAGATTTATCCATTTATAACTTCTTTTTTTATTTAAAGCCATTCATTTAGAACTTTAGAATTTAGACTCAACACAAATAAAAGTAGATCCGTAAATGAATTTTAATTTTGATATTTAATTCTGATATTGAGTTATTCATTTGATCATTTTGTTTAAAATTTGATTTTGATAAGGTAAAAGCGAATGCGATGGGTCGATCGAGCGCTACAAGCTCGGTTGGTAGCAAATGGTATGTGTTGGATTCACGGCTCGGACTAGACACTTTTTGCCCAGTGATGCGTCCGTTGTCAATTAGACTGGTTCTAACAATGACGGTAACCTGAGGGAAAAGCTGTTAAATAGTTAAGCAGTTAGTAGTTAAGGATTAGTTAGAGATAAGTGCCTATATAAGCTAATGTAAACATTGTGATATTCATTCAATACAAGATTCATTTTCACTCTCATTCTATTTGGGTTCACATCTTCACAGAACATTGAGCTTTCCAAGATGGTATCAGACGATTGCTCTTCTGTGAAGGTGATCCCAAGATCGTGATTTCTGTAGTAAAATCGACACGTCCGTCCTCTTAAAGGTGAAATCGATTCTGTGAAGGTAAAAAGTGAAATCGATTTCGGGTTTCAAGTAGAACGCGAGGTTCTTTTCGACGATTACAGAACACGCGTTTACAAAACGTGATTCTTTCGCTCACGGTGACACACTGTAACAGGATTCGGATTGCGATTTCGTGGACTGGACACGGATTGGACGACGAGGACGCGAATTGCAATTTGATCTTTCGCTCTTCGATTCGGCCAAGATGAGCACGTCATCATCATCAGATTCTCTATATAAATTTCAAGTTACAAATTAGATCAGAAATCAGTTGGAGCGGCCAAAGACCTACCTGTTCTGGCGTGCCCAATTTGAGAACTTGTTGTGTTTACATCGGCTGACTGATTTTATAAAAAGAGATCAAATCACACCAAAAGAAAAACTGGGTGATGGATCGACGAATCCAAAATTCGAGGAATGGCAAGAAAAGAACTGGGTGGTCCTCGGTTGGATACAAGCATCTGTTGGACCTCCGATGTACTCACTCGTGATGAACCACGAAAAAGCGAGTGATTCTTGGTTCACACTGGAGACAAATCTGTCGCCTAGAAAATCCATTCAGTCTCAAAGCATTCGGGACCAATTGTGCAACCTAAAGAAAACGGATGATATGTCGATGAAAGAATATCTGATCCAGGTCCGTGCGCTCACTGATTCTTTAGTATCGACTGGTGATAGAGTCAAGGATTCAGATACATTAAGTTCGTAGCTGAAGGTGTAGGGTCGGAATTTCATCTTTTCGTTTCGGTAATACATACTAACCGTACCCCAATATGTTTTTTGATGACTTCTTCCACCTGATAATTCGGGAAGAATTATTTCTCAAGCAAAATCAGAGAATTTGATCCACTCCATCGGCATTTGTAGCACATTCTAAATACTGAAATCGTGGTCAAGGTCGTGGTAATCATGGAGGTCATGTTGGAAGAAATTGAGACAGAGGTAAAAAATGGCAAGGAAATAAATCTGCCCAATCATTTGGGAAGGTAAATGAATATAAAGTCATTTGTCAGTTGTGTGATAAATCAGACCATTCGACCAAGACTTGTAAAAAGGGTCTTCAAGCATTTGCTGCTGCGGTAAATGAAGAAGAAGATTCAGAAGGAAACTAGCTGTTAGATTTTGGTGCGTCAAATCATATGATACAGGTTATCAACACAATGACTGATGCACAAACGTACACAGGTAAACAATCTATAATTATTGGTAATGGGTTAGGTTTACCCATTACACATGTCGGGACAGTGGTGTTAAAAATACTCTATGGTCCACTATCATTGAAGAACACACTTTGTGTTCCCAAATTAAAAAGAAATCTCTTATCATCACATGCTTTAACAAGAACCTTAAATTGTTGTATTATGCTAAATAGAAATGGTTTCACTATTTTTGATAATTAGAAAGGAAAGAAACTTCTCAATGACAACAGCTCAGGCGGATTATACCACCTAGATAGTCAAAATAAAGAAAGTGGTAGAAAAATTTCAACTTTTTTGGCGTGTAACTCTGAAGTATGACATCGACGCTGTGGCCATCCATCAAATCAAATCAAATTTTAAATAAACTACTTAAATCAACAAATATAAAATGTAAAAACAATTTTCAAAAATGTATCGAGTGTGTCTTAAATAAAATGAAAAAAAATCCTTTTAATTTCAGAAATGAACACAACAATCTAGCATTAAAAATTCTTCATATAGATGTATGGGGTTCAGTCCCAAATCAATCAATCAAAGGACACAAATATTATCTATTAATTATAGACGAATTCTCAAGGTTTTTTTGTTTTTTTCCCTCTATTTCAGAAAAATGAAGTATTTTAAACTTTTTGTGATTTTCATAAAATGATTGAGAATTTTCTAAATCATAAAATTAAAATCTTACAATCTGATGAGGTGAATTTCTTAATCAGAGATTTTAGCAGAGATTTTCCTCTCCCTAGATTCGGGAACACAAATAGTTAAGCAGTTAGTAGTTAAAGATTAGTTAGAAATAAGTGGTTATATAAGCTAATGTAAACATTGTGATATTCATTCAATACAAGATTCATTTTCACTCTCATTCTATTTGGGTTCCCATCTTCACGGAGCATTGAGCTTTCCAAAAAAAGCTTCATCAAATAGATGTGTCAAACGCGTGTCTTCACGAATAAAAGAATTGTGATCACGCAACCATTCGGATTTCAGGATGCTCATTTTTCAGACTACGTGTGTCTTCTCCACAAGTCGTTATACGGATTGAAGCAGTCCCCGTGATGTTAGTTTAAAATCTAAGTGGGTTCTTTGGGGAAGATCAATACCCTAGACCAGAAGAGTGGGGCGGGTTTTTTGGTATACATCAGAGACTCATTGGTATCCTGGATGTCGAGGAAGCAAAACTCTTTTAGCCCGGTCAACTACCGAAGCGGAGTACAGGGTAGTGACGACGGTCACACAAGAGATGGAATCCATTCGAGCGACACTGTCAGAGCTTGGAGTGGAGGTACTGAAGCCAATGTTGATTCTCTCGGACAACCTGGGAGCCACGTACGTTCATCGCAAAGAAACCAATTGTGCATAGCAAGTTAAAGAACGTTGCCTTGGATTTTCAATTCATTTCGTGCGGGAGAAAGTTCAGAACGGAGACATCGTTGTCAAGCATATTCCGGAAAGTGGACAATATGTAGACATTTTGACGAAGGCTCTTCCACCAAAGACTTTTGGGTTCTTCGAAGCTTGTCGGAGAAGCACCCTGTTGAAGGGGGCGTGTAGGATCATCTGGCCACGTAGCTGACAGTTGGAGCTGTTAAATATAATAACTAATGTTATTCCTATAAATTCAACGGATCGTACATAATTGATGTGACGTTTTAAAATGAAAATGAACTGATTAAAATAAAATTTTAAATTGATAACCAACATATAAGATTACAATATCATGAAGTACCTTACCGGCCAGTCCTCACAGAAAACATTTTTGTATGATTTTGTCAAAGAACTCAATTCTGGGAGGATTCAACGTACAATATATGAATCATCATCAACAACAACAAAAAAACAACGAATGAATCAAATCGCAAAAGATCAAAAAGTCATTTTACAGTTGATCGACTCTAGATATTTACTAACTCACTGATCAACTAACTAATTAACTATCTAGTAATTGATCACTAATTACTGACTAACTATATTATAATTATTGTGAAAATTATCCTACAAGTCCCTGTAAAACATATATATCCTATCACTTAATAGCTAACAACATCATTTCAAATATACACCTACTTCCTAATACATTACTCCCTAATATACACATTTCCTAATCCAATTTATTACCATAATTAATCACACCTACCAAACCCACCTAAACCCTCATAGCCGTTGGGTCCTTACCTCCATAAATATGAACCATTACAACTCAATCTCTAGGTTTTGGATTCAAGTTCTTGGTCCCAAATAACCATCTTAATCTTCTCCAATCTGTTCTCTGAAATCTGCAATCGGTCATCTGGAATTCAAATCATCTAGTCAAGCTTGTTCTTCATCTGGAGATCATTCATCCGATCTATTAATCGTCTTCATCATCTCCAGCATCTCATTCCTGCAATCGTTCAATCTTCACAAATCTGTATTGTCATTTACTTTCAATAAAACATATTGTCATCATATATAAATATTTCATCACTTGGATAATCACATTTGATGATAATACATCATAGTCATGATTTGATGATACTACACATTTGATGATAATACATCATAGTCACATTTGATGATACTACCACTACAAAAAACCAGCGCAGTTCTGGCGGCAAATTCCGGCGGCCTGGCCGCCGGTATAATGGTTCCTGGCGGCCAAGCCGACGACATTCCATCGCCGGAAGTGATGTCGCCGGAATTGTGAAATCCTGGCGGCTTGGCCGACGGCAAAAAAATTTGGATTCCGATTTTAACAGAAATTGTCCCGGGGGCTTAGTCGCCGACTTTTTTTTTTTGAAAATT
>LFYR01001024.1:37008-131445 GCA_001185155.1 Zostera marina | reverse complement strand
GTTGGATGCGTACTCATCCGGAAATTTCAGATCATGAAACACTTTACAGAAAATTGTCTTTTCTTCATTATTGAGATTGAATATCGCCTTTGGAATCTTCCATTCAGAATCATTAATCTTTACTGGATGTAACTCAGAACGAATTTTCATTTCTTGAAGATCCAAACGGGCACTCAAATTGTCTTTCGATTTGCCATCCATTCCCAATAAAGTGTTCATAATATTGTCGCAGACATTTTTTTCAGTATGCATAACGTCGATATTATGACGTATCAACAGAGTCTTCCAATACGGCAATTGAAAGAAAATACTGACTTTTTTCCATCCAGGAGGTAAGGACATGACTTTCATCTTCTTCTTTGATGGTCTCTCATCGTTTTTGCCAAAAATAATAGAATTTCTAAAAAAATTCAAATTCAGAAATACCTCCTCTCCCAAGGGTCGTTTAGGCGCTTCTTCGTTTTCGATTTTGTTATTGAAATCTTTTTTATTACGTCTATACGGATGGTCTTTTTCCAAGAAACGACGGTGTCCAAGAAAAGTCTCTTTCTTCCCATATTTCAATCTAACACTACTCGTTTTTTCAGAACATACTGCACATGCCAATTTTCCTTTCGTGCTCCAACCAGAAAGATCACCATATCCAGGATAATCATTAATTGTCCACATCACTGCAGCATGCATTTGAAAGCTACTCTGAGTAACCACGTCATATGTAGTGACACCAGTGGTCCATAAAATTTTTAACTCATCAATTAGTGGTTCTAAGTAGACATCTATATCATTTCCAGGTGAGGTAGGCCCGGAAATAAGAAGACTCAAAATAAAATTGGGTTGTTTCATACACATCCACGGAGGAAGATTATAAGGCATAAGAACGACTGGCCACGTGCTATGAGAAACTGACATCATACTAAATGGATTAAATCCATCGCTTGCAAGTCCCAATCTGATATTACGTGGTTCAGATGCAAAATCGGGATATCGATCATCAAATTGTGTCCATTGCAATGAGTCTGCCGGATGACGAAGAATTCCATCTTTTTTCCGATCATTTTTATGCCAAGTCATTCCTGTTGAAATATCTTTACACAAAAACAATCTTTTAAGTCGTGGTATCAACGGAAAATGTCTCAAACATTTTGCGGGAATCCGTTTCCTTTTTTCATCATCATCAGCTTCGTTCAACCACCTTGAAACTCCACATGTAGGACAACTTTTGCAATCTTTATATTTTTTACGATAAATGATACAATCGTTCCGACATGCATCGATCATCTCATACCGTAACCCCAAATCACGAACAACTGACTTAGCTTGATACATATTCTTCGGGATCGTTTCTGTTCCATTGGGATGAGATCGACGTAAAATGGATAACAACGTCTCAAATGATTTATCGGACCACTGATTGATACACTTACATTGAAATAATTCCAAAATAAAAGAGAGCTTTGTAAATTCAGTACAACCGGGCCATAATTCTTGTTCAGCGTCTTTCAACCGATGAACAAAAGTCGAATCATAATTTAAATCTGGAAGATCTTCATTCGGTTCTGGAAGATCTTCATTCGGTTCTGAAAGATCTACATCATTATGATCTGGAATATCTGGAATATTTTCAATCTCATCAGGTCTACCCATCGCCACGCAAACCAAATTACGCATTTCATTGTTTGGTTCATCTTCAACTATATTTTCTATGTTTGGTTCTGAATCGTAAGTTCGCTCACCATGTTTCGTCCATATAACATAATGTGTGTTGACGTAAATCGGCAATTGGAATCACATTTCTATTGGTACAGTCTGTACATGGACATGGTAAATATCCTTCCTTATATAAACCATGACATTTTCGTAAACCATATTGAACAAACGCCGTGAGACCATCTCTGAATTCTTGGCTACAGGGGCTCAAACTTAACCAAGTCTTATCAGGTACGCGGATTTCTGACATTCAGCTGAAATACATACAATTATAATTGATTAATAACCAATTATTGAAAAACTAACTAACAATCACACTTATACAAAATCTGATTGTTACTTTTTTTTAATTATTAATTAATTAAATAATTATTTAAATATAATTAAATAATTATTTATTTAATTATTAATTAAATAAATGATTTTAATTTTTAAATAATTGTTTTCAACATTGGATTTTAAATCAAGTTCTTATTATAAAAACCGATTTATGGATTTTCCAATATTTTTTAAATTAATTATTAATTATTAGTTAATTAAATAAATAATTAATTAATAATTAATAATTGATTAATCAACAATTATTGAAAAACTAACTAACAATCACACTTAAAAATCTGATTGTTACTTTTTTTTAATTATTAATTAATTAAATAATTATTTAAATTTAATTAAATAATTATTTATTTAATTATTAATTAAATAAATGATTTTAATTTTTAAATAATTGTTTTCAACATTGGATTTTAAATCAAGTTCTTAATATAAAAACTGATTTATGGATTTTCCAATATTTTCTTAATTAATTATTAATTATTAGTTAATTAAATAAATAAATAATTAATAATTAATAATTGATTAATCAACAATTATTGAAAAACTAACTAACAATCACACTTACAAAATCTGATTGTTACTTTTTTTTAATTATTAATTATTTATTTATTTAAATTTAATTAAATAATTATTTATTTAATTATTAATTAAATAAAAACATTACCATCCAAACCTAACCCTAACATGGCATTTTTAAACATTACCATCCTAACCCTAACCCTAACATGGTATTTCTAAACATTACAATCACATAGAAAATTACAATCACATTTCTAAACATGGCATTTCTAAACATGGCATTTCTAAACATGGCATTTCTAAACATGCATTTCATTTTATGACATTCCAATCTACAATCCTAACCCTAACCCTAATTTCTAAACATGCATTTCATTTTTTAATGTCTAACATCATCAATTGAACTAATGTCCGCAAATTTAATGCCAAAAATTTAAAATTCATAAATTATTACATTGATAAACCGCAAATGATTTTGAATTATCCGCAACAAAAATTCTTCAAATTCCAGCAACCCTAAAAAAAAAATTTCCAACAAAAAATTACTTTTAATTTAAATTCCAGCATCCATATTAACCATTAAATTAAAATTCCAGCAACAAAATTAAAAAAAAATTCCAGCAACAAAAAACAAATAAAAATTCCAGCACATAAAGTATGTATAAGTTTGTGGAATTCCAGCACATAAATTCCAGCACATAAATTCCAGCACATAAAGGATGTGGAATTATATGCATAAGTATGGAATATAAGTTTAGCACATAAAATATGTATTTGATAATTTGAATATCGTAAATTGTTACATATTTATAGGAGTAGAACATAAAATGCTTAGACAATCGGGGCAGTCTATAAGTCTATCTAGTCGACTATCACTAGGTAGCATAGTCAATTGGAAAATGTTGATGGGTCATAAACCCATCTCCCCTTTTATCCTTTTCTCCAATGTAACCTCGGCCATTGCCTTTCATTATACTACTGAAAATTTTCTGCTTCAAAAAAACATAAACTGCTTAGGAAGAAAACAAACTACCTAGAAGAAATAACTACCTAGGATAGATAATAAACTACCTAGAATAAGCAATTAAGATTTTTTCCACCACTTAAAACATTAAAAAGATAAACTACCTAGAATAAACTACCTAGAATGAAGATTAAAACATTAAAAAAATCTGTTGACTCAACATATATATACCTCGGGTTGACTCAAAAAGATATTTAGAAATTGGTTGACTCAAAAATCTGGAGACCCCTTGTGCAAAAATCTGTTGAATCAAAAAGATAAAAAAATCAGTGATTATGTATAAGACTCTATATGATTTTAAATGAAAGATTTTAAAAGATATTTAGAAAGGGAAAGATATTGGAAACAACACTTTCTATATCCACTTCTATATCAAAAATAATATAAAACATTAAACATTAATCATTAATCATTAATCATTAATCACAATAACAAAAATAATAAACTTATTAATCATTAATCTCACAATAACCCTAATTAAAAAACCCTAAATCAAAACCCCTATATCAAAACCCCCAAAATCAAACACCCAATATCAAACACCCAATATCAAAAACCCCAAAATCAAACACCCAATATCAAAAACCCCAAAAACAAACCCCCAAAATCAACCTAACATCTAACCCCAATATATAAAACAACAAATACATACATACATAGACAATGTAGAAGAAAACAACAAATACATACATACATAGACAATGTAGAAGAATAGGAAAAGATGATACAAATTTACAAAATGGAGAAGATGAGGAAATAGAACATGAAGTAGACAATGTAGAAATGGAGAACATGAAGAGGAAGTATAAAATGGAGATTATTACCTTGGGGAGAAGTTACAAACGCCCTTGGGGAGAACTTTGAACACCTTTGGAGAGTTTGGGAGAGTGAGGAGTAGGAGGAAACCGTTGGGAGAAATGAGAAAAGTCTGGAAATTTTTTTCTTATATAAAAAATTCCCGGCGGCCTGGCCGCCGGGAAATACTTAAGTTTAGTTTGACTGACGGGGGACCACGGCGGCGCAAGTTGTAAATTTAGGGTTTTCCAAAAATTTCTGGCGGCCAGGCCGCTGGCTACTAAAAAAAACAAGCGGGAAAAATTATCCAGCGGCCAGGCCGCCGGGAATTTTTCTCCCGACCGTTGAGGGTTTTAGTATGCCGGCGGCCAGGCCGCCGGATCACTTCTTCCCGACCGTTGGTGAATTGGAGCTGGCGGCCAGGCCGCTGGAATTTTTTACAAAAAAATATGTCGTCGGCCTGGCCGCCAGAAAATTTCTCTCATTTACGAGGGAAAATTATGCAGGCGGACAAGTGTAACATTCCGACGGCCAGGCCGACGAAAGTATCTACCGGCGGCCAGGCCGCCGGGAGATGGGCGCCAGAACTGCGCTGATTTTTTGTAGTGTACACAAAACTGACAAAATTATGGAATGAATACGACATGAGCAGAAAAAGTATAGAAGTGATACAAGAAGAAAGACTCATAAAGTTCCTGAATGGACTAAATGAGACTTACAAACAGCTAAGCAGACAAATAATGCAAATGGATCCTCAGCCTGATCTAAACAGAGCATATTCAATGGTGACCCAAGATGAACAAACAAAGGACATGGAGACACCGAAAGAATTAGCAACAACACTACTGGCACAAGGACCTTACAAACCACCAAGGCCATAGAATGAAAGGCCCTACTGCACTGGTTGTAAAAGGCCAGGACACACAATCAATACATGCTACCAATTGCATGGTTACCCTGCAGAAAGACCAGCATATGGGAATAATCAACAAAATCCCAGACCATCCTTCCAACCACAATTCAATCAACAAAGAAGACCACCTTTCAGACCATCTGGACAACCAACTAGAGGCCACAACTATCAAAAAGGCAGAAATTTCAACAACAATTTCAGACCACAGACCAGGGCATACAACAGCTACTCTGAGGAAGTTGAAAACCAACAGTGGCAGGAAAATGAAAACAACTACACAATGGAAGAAATAAACCAGGAATATTATACAACTGAAAACGACAATGGATATCAAAACAACAACGCTAGTCAACCTGAATACCAGAGTGAGAATCAAAACAATCAAAACATAATGGAACAGCTAAGATCTCTCCTTAACCAAAATCAAAATCAACAAGCAGGAGAGGAAAAACATTCTGCACATATGGGCAGAGCACAAGCACAACCAGAAATGAACCCAAACCATACTGGTAAGCCCCAAGAATCACTCTGTTTCAATACAAAAACTAGGAACACCACTGACTGGATAATAGACAGTGGAGCCACAGATCACATGTGTGGACCAGCCATCACACTAAGTGAAAAAAGGGCATTAGTAAAACCTATTGTTGTAAACCTCCCAAACTCACAAATAACAACTGTGAGATACATTGGGAATTACAAAATAGACGATCTGTTAACATTACACAATGTACTACAGATTACTGACTTCAATGTAAATTTGATATCAGTAACAAAACTTACAAAACAGTTAAAATGTAGCTTCTCATTTCATCCTGATCATTGTTTGATACAGGATTCGAAGATGAGATTGATTTCTATGGGTAAAAGGATCGATGGACTCTACATGCTGAATGGAAGAAAAGAAGCCCTGGAACAACCAAGGTCATATGCTGTCAACAGAGCACCATCAACAAACATTTGGCACAAGAGACTGGAACACCCATCCCAGATTAGATATGATTTAATTAGGAAAAACATTGCTTATTTACCAAAATTGGAGAATGTATTTTGTAATGAATGCCCAATGGCAAAACATATTAGATTCTCTTTTCCTTCTAGCAATACTAAAACCTTAGGAATCTTTGAATTGCTACATATAGACCTATGTGGCCCCTACAAAGAACCAACCCACAAAGGACATAAATATTTTATGACCATAGTGGATGATTTTTTTAGGACAACATGGACAATACTAATGAGAAACAAAAACAATACTTATGAAATCTTCAAAAACTTCACAATAGAAGCAATGAATCAATTCAAAACGAAGATAGGAACCATAGGAATCAATACTTTCAATAAAACATATTGTCATCATATATAAATATCTCATCACTTGGATAATCACATTTGATGATAATACATCATAGTCATACATTTCTACCAAACTAACAATTGTAATTAACAATTTGTTTAATTTAAGCTATTTAATTATGAATCAAATATAACAAAAGGTGATAATTGTAGTTTGACATGTTGTTAAAGCGCTCCAAGATCATCGTTGGTATCGTCAAAAATGAATTCGATCTTCAAACCATGTGGAGGGTGGTTGTAGGGGTGGTCCTTGATGCGACTAGTTTCTTTTTCTTTTTCGAAGGATTAGGTTGTTTTATATATAAGAAGACAATATACAATCCTTGACTTCTACCATCCATCTTGTATATTGTATTAGATATGTATTAATTATTATTGTTAGCAATGTTAGGTATATATAATTTATGATATAATATTAATTCATACCTATCTTTATTCCTGTTATCATTATGTTGAAATCTTGATCTACTTTGAAATAAAAGAGCTAGAGGTTTAGATAGGGGTAAGAATGTAACCGGGACGGTCCTACCTCCGTGATCTGTCCCGGTCAACGCAGAACGAGGCGGGTCATGCTCATTGATCCCCTGCCTTGGATCCAGCGAACATAGCGGATTTGGGGCGACCCGCCCTTGAATTAAAAAAATTATAAATATAAACAAAAGAATAAGGCTGAAAATCTAAAATGAGCAAATTTTTTACCTTAATTTTTAAATACTAAAAAGTAAATCTAAAATAAATCTAAGAAATAAACTTAAAAATCTAATAAATTTATAAGACGCGAATTTTTGATACATAAGTAAATAAAAATTAAAATACATACACTAAGACTCGAAACTTGAATCTTTAACAAACCAATTACCTTGATAATGACAATTATCAATTAGATTAATCGAGTTGTGTAGATTAAATACTAAATAATGATTTTGTTGTTGTATGACTACTCGACACAATGATTAATTAACTCAACTGATCACATTGTTTCTGAAAATACAAGATTAGATTCTTGTTTTTTTATTTGTACGTAATTTTTATTAAATTTTCTATCGTTCACTACATTATCACATGATTCTCTATTGTCAAAGAACAATAAATGATCTTGTACTCTTCTTACAATTATCAATTACTTTCTGTTCAAATCTCACTGTCTGTTTATCTTGTGTTCTTGTCGGTGGAGAGTTGTAGAGAAGATGAACTGATGACTAAAACCAAGATCGATAAATGGCTAAAATTAAATACATTAATTCCAAACTTCGATCAAGTGGTAATTAATCAATAATTTAAAAGAAACCCGTTTCGTAGTCACAGTCTAATTCTTCTCCAGAAATCATACTTGAAAAATCCTGCTCCTCATCAATTCCACTGCAATTGTTGTGAATCAACTGGAGAAAATCCTCCATACCACTTTTGCCGAAGCAGTTTTCTCCACTGCTTGCAGAGACAGAAACGTCGCCACCAGTAGTACTCAACATTCCTGATGTTCCTCCTTCAACACCGCTACCCATGCCGGTTTGATCCGCCGGAGCAACTACCGATTTGGGGAGTAGTAATTTGGAATCGGGTGATTCTTGTGTTTTAGCAAGCTTCTTCTTGATGGTTGAGTTCCACAAGTTCTTAATCTCGTTATCAGTTCTCCTTGGTAAATGCGACGCAATCTGAGACCATCTTCATTCCAAAAAAAAAATACACATTTGCAATTTAACCCAAAACTAAGGAATATTCATATATTCATCTATCAATCAATACCTGTTGCCGAGAATTTTATGGAGACTGATGACCAAGTTCTCCTCTTCCTGTGAGAACGAACCTCTTTTGATACCTGGTCTTAAATAATTTATCCATCTTAACCTGCAACTCTTTCCACACCTCTGCAAACCTGCAGAAAATTCAAAATTAGTTGATTTCATTATATATATATATATATGCAGGGGTTTAATTAATAATTACCACTTACCAGCTTTTTTTGCGACGGAACTCCAGCACCCAACGCCGAAACTTTTTATGTATGTATTTAGCTTCTCATCTTCTTCAGGTGACCAGAGCCCTTTCTTGAGTTTCTGCTTCTCACCGCCGCTTGGATTCCGACCCATTTCCAGCTCCAGCTCCAGCTAGCTAGCACCAACTACAAAGTTGCTCAATTAATGAATGGGAAAGGAAGACGAAGTTGATTAGGCTTTTATTAATAGTGCATTTACTTTCTCATGTGGCTTTGATTCATTTTCAATAATGGATTGCTTTTTATATGCATTAAACACGGAGACCTATGTGAATTATGATTGCCGGAATAGCTAAAACTTCTAAAACATTATTTTATTTAAAACCAAAGGAAGAAGATTCCCGATCATTAATAATAACTTTCGATTATTCTGACGTCATTCAGATATATTATAATCGGATAGAGATATATAGCCAAATAGGGTGGGTCGTCCATACATACTATTTTGTACCCTTGTTTAATCAGCAATTGGTCCACCTAGTGGGACGGCACGGCGGGGTTGTCGGATCAGATTATCGGGAACACGACCCGTTTGTATGACTTCGTGGGCCTTAACACATTGGGCTTGAGTCCAGTCTAAGTACAGCGTCGTTGTCACTGAGGAGGGGACCGGCAAGATCAAGAGATTCGGAGAGAAGCTCAAGAAATTTAATTTTAATTTGTTGTTTTGCTATTGGATAATAATGGATTATTGTTTGTTTGGATTCATTTTACCTTCAAAGAAGCACCGCATTCGATTCGAGTATGCCCACAATCACTTTATTAGCTTAAGAGTGTCGGTTCTCTTCTTCGATATCAGAAGACACTGACGTCGATGGAGAAGCTTATCGAGGTCACTAGAACGACTAAGGTTACTAGCACGAGATAGCATTTGAAGAGCTATCGGAACAAAATCACCATCCATCACTACAATTCATTTCCTGGCTGGTACGTCAAGATGGTGATGTCTTGCTCCGTCCCAAGCATTCCTCCACTTTCTAGATTAGAGTAGAAGTTAGGTCTGTCAATCGGACGAATTCGGTCCGAATACACTTGTATCTGAATTCGAATTCATTTAGTATCCAGATAATCTGAATTCGTCCGATTATTATTTGAATTTTAAATATTTTACTTATTTTTTTAAATAAAAATCTCTTCGGATAGTATTTTAAGTATTTTAATTCGAATACGAATATCAGATATTTATTGACAGGTAAAAGTGCAGAACAACTCAATTATTAGATGACTATTAATTTCGTAAATGTCAAACAATCATAGGGTTATCTTTGACCAAAAAAAATAACTGGATAAATTCAATTATCGAGGGAAAGCCGGAAAGGGAAACTTATTTGCATTTTGACATTTTGTTTAAATTTAATTGATATTTTGAAGTCCATCTCAGCCCAGCCCAACTCAGCCCATTTTCTTATTCCGTTAACAGACATCACCTCTTTCGGCCTAACCCTAATCGGCTAACCCTATTTTCGATTTCCGGTATTCATTTCTTTTTTCTGCTGTTGTCTCATCAGTTATCACTCGATCACTCACTCGTTCGCTCCGATGGCTTCGAATTGGACGTCGCTGGACACTTTAAAAGGTTTCTGGAACTCTCAGATCCAGGACGAGGCAAACTGGGCTGTTAATGTGGTATAGATCTAAGTTTTATCACGACGATTTATTTTTTTCCCCCAATTATAATTTCGTTATTCAGATTTATTACCTCTGTTACATTTACAGAAAATCGTTCGTTCCCTGGGAATGTTTGCCGGTTCAGTAGTGGTTTTTCGCAGTTTTGGCGATTTGATGGCTATATGATTATGAACAAGGCAAGGAAGATGTTATAGCAGCATACATACATTGATACATGTATTGTGATCTTGCTCTTTGTTGGTTTGTGAAGTCATGGTTGTTGCTGTTTTATGAGTTTTATCGTCTCTTTTTTCATAATGGATTGATGGATTGCTAATTATAATCATTGATTATTGATTTCATCATTACCATCTTTTATAAATCTCTTTTTCACTTAAATAATTCTGTGTAACGAATTGAACAACACTTTGATTTATTAAATTTGAAGCAACATGAACATGATCGATAATAATAACACCAAGCATGGTAATATTCCCGATCTGTGACAGCTGTTAGAGCCGTCGAAGCTTCCGACTGGGCTGTAAACTGGCACTGTGGGTGCCAAAGTCGTATTCCCATTTTTCGAAGAGTAGATGCATCCATTCCCTGCATCAATACCGACGATATCAATTTCTATTTACTTTTGGTATTGATTTTTAATTTAGATTCTATTTACCTGGGCTTGGATCGTTGGTGGTGATAGTGGCAGTGCCAGAGAAGTTACAGCTACCGGTAATCTGAGATTTGGATTGGAAGTAGCTGTTGACTGCGTAAGAACAGTGTGGGAGGACCTGGTTAGGAACATAGCAAGGGCCTCCCTGTTGAATACCTGAACAATCTGCTCCGTTCCCACATGCGTAATCTATGGTTTTCTGAAGGTCAGATGCGTTCAAGCCTTGTTTGCATACACACCATGTTGCCTCTGCCAATAAATTAAACATGCACAGATTAACCATAACAAACTGGATTTTTCTCTCTTTCATAAATTACACCTGTGCAGCCGAAGACGGAGAGGATGAGAAGGATTGAGACGAACACCGCCCTGCTCATTATGGTTGTTGATGTCTTGTGGAATTTGATTGTACAATCATTGACAGTGTTGAAAGAAAAAGCAAGTTTGAATTGTATAATTATTGAAGAAAGAAAGCTCATTTTGATCGTTAGGTAGTATGTCTATTATAAACAGAATAACTTTAAGTAGTCAGGATATTGTCTTATTTGTTGTGTTCGTTCATACATAGTTTGGCGTATGAACTCAAGAAAGCAGAATTTAAATCTGGAAATGAAGCAGTGAGAAGACAGCAGCACCCAATTTTGAAATCAAGACAATGAGGCAAGTTCTAAAAAAGAGTCACTAATTTGCATATGTTGAAACTTTGGTGTCTCCATAGAGTGCGTCTATATATCTTAATCAGCGAGATGGATTTGCATATGCAAAACTTCTAAACTAAACCTGAGCTTAGGTCTAGTGGGCATGTCTAAACTGGTGTCAAAATGGCAGTAACACGTCAATAAAAGAAGACAAGTAACCATCAGTGTCAAGAAGATGAAAAAAGAACAAAAAAAAAAGATGGAAAATGGATAAAAAGATGCCCAGATGTGGATAAAGAAGCTGTGTGAAATTACTGATGGAATAGAATAAAACTAATTTACAGTTGATTTTTACCTACTTTTATTTTCTGATGAAATATTTTTTTTGAACTGGTGATGAAATATTGAAACAGCAGGAAATTTGTATTTGTAAAAAAATAATTTGGCCTAAAAGTAATTTAGAACTGTAATGGTTTCATTCATTCAATCAAAAGCAATTAAAAAAAATTAAATATTATATAAAAAGGGAGATAAAGTTAATTATCAATTTTGGGAGTGCCTAATCTCCAGCAGACAACTATAAATGTTATGTTCAAGTCTGAAAGGTGAAAATCACAGATTCAAAATCAAAGATACTTAAAACTAAAATACATTTCAGGATCTCATCAACGTTTGATTTTCCCCATTATTTTCCAGAAGCAATCAAGCCTTTTCCTGCCTGAAGGTTTTGAAATTTCTGTTGCAATCTTAAAACCTGCAATAGACGAAATATGAGATCAATAAGATTTTTTACTATATTTTGACTTTCGAACCTACGTCAATATTTAATTATTTATTCAATGTTTTTGTAATATAACTATTAAATCGTGGGATTTTAGAATTTAAGTCATTTTTTATTTTTTAGAAGTAAAGATTTTGTTAATTAAAATGAGGGCAGTGCCCTTGATTACAATAGAGAGGAACAAAAAGATAGATGAGGGAGATTGAGCACATTCTCTTGTATAGCTGTAGTACTTGGTGTTCTGGTAACTAAGTACGTTCTCAAAGAAGGTTGGTCATCCAAACTTGCATAATAGATTCCTCTGATTGCGAGCAGCAGTTCTTCTTGAAGTTCTCAGGTCTAAGAGGTTGCTGTCTCTGAGTAAGATTTCAGGTGACCTCAAACAATGCTGTCTGATTTTCCTGTTTCTCTTTGACCAGATATGCCAGGTAAGGTTTCCCAGGATGTTCCAATGTAGTCCCAGAGTGGTGAGTGAGATTTTGGCATGTTTCAATGAATATCCCCTAACCTAATGTCTGGATGTGTTAAGGATGGAGGGGGTGCATTGTTTAAGAATTCAGTGGACTTAATCAAGATGGAACTAGATTATTCGCAATTGAAAAAGAGATGGCTAATGGATTCCTTTGCCTTATTGCACAGGAGGCATGTGGTCTGAAGTTGTGTTCCCCATTGCTTGAGGATAGTAAAAGTTTTTATTTGCTCCTTATAGGATAACTGGAATGTCTCAACTCTTGACAGAAGATGCCTCCAATTTCTCAGATATGCTTCCAATCTTTTGTTCCTTTCAGTCTAGATGTGCCAAGCAAGAGCTCCTATTGCATTCCATAAGAGGCCCTACAGTGGGAAATTGTGTGTATGTTTTTGGCAAACTTCAGTGAGGTTCCCTAGTCTAATGTCAGGGATTGTGGTTATGGGAATTGGCATATTTTGGATATTCCAAAAGGCATTGTTTAGACTTTCAGCTAGGGGTAGTAGGATTGCTCTTGAATACGGGAAGTTAAAGAATAAGTGGCTTATGGATTCATCTATGTTGTTGCATAGGAGGCATAAATCTTGTTGAATTGTAGTGCTCACCAGAAGGGATGGTGGTGGAACCTCAGATGAGCTCATGATATTTCATCTCAACAAGTGATTTTTTTGTTTGTAAGAAATTAAAATTTTCATTAATAAAAAATCAAAGGCAATGCTTCGAAATAAAACTGAAGAAAAAAACACAAGGCATTGCCTATCTCCTATCTGGCTTTAGCACTTAGTGATAGAGTAACTAAGCATGTCGCCTCAGAAGGTTGGTCTCCCAAACCTGCATAGTGGTCTCCTCTAATTACGAGCAGCAGTTCTTCTTAATGATCTCTGGAGTCTAGTCTAAAACATAGTGGCTTTCGATATAATATTGCAAAAGACAAAAAATCATTCAAGATGGGCATTGAAATTGTTGCAAAGATTTTTTTGTAATTGCAATACAATAAGAGGCCATAGTCATAATAAAAAAGAACTCACCACTTCCCTTTTGTTATTTTGTTTATCTTCCAAATCATGGAGAGTCCCATTGAGACGATTCCTGCATGTTGTCCATTCATTCAGAAGTCACAAATAGTCAAATACAAACAAAAGCGTTACTCTGAATTCAAAAAGATAAATGCAATAAAACAAAAAGTGGGATAATCCAAAGACTAACAGCTCAGCCTCAATGTATTCGATCCTCTTCCTAACATTAGCCTTCGCTTCCGCAAGATCCTGTTTCACCAATACAGGTCCAATCAACTTATAGACACCATCATCATCCTCACCCAAAAGATCCAACTCCTTAATCACCAACTCATTCTCTCCTAATTGGATTGTATACTGCTTCCGAACTTGATGATTCTTACCTATCTCTGTAATTAAAAAACATAAAATCTTGTTTATTTGGTTTTTATTAGAATGCCTACTATGCAGTTGATTATTGGACACTTGAATAAATCGAAAGACAATAAAACATCACATACCTTTCTGGATTTTGGAGAGGGCATTTGTTTGGTTTTCTAGATCATTCTTAGCCTCTTTAATCATTGCCACTGAGGACGCAGATGATGATGTCATCGTCAGAGTTTTTCTTTCTCCAGTGATATAAATTTATTGGAAATGTTTAGTGTTTAGAAGCTGTCTTGTATTAGAAAATAGAAATGCTGGCTTCAAATGTTTCTGCGAATGATTAAATAAGTAAATAAAAAGGATCAAAAACATAAATTTTATTTTAAAAATACCATGCAAATGTTTCTTTCATGCATTTTCATTTATAATAAAAATTGAGGAATAGCATAAATAAGAGTAGTTATCATTCGAATGGATACTAGCAAATGGATAAAAAAATTATTACAAGGTCAGGTCAAAGTTCTATGATTTGTAAGAAAATTCCAAATCTTCCATAAAATATAACTTTGAATCTTTAAAAATTCATATTCTTAGTGAATACTGAATAGTATAATCTAATTGAGACATTGAGGTACAAAACTAAAAAAATGGAAATGTGTACTATAAATAATCACAAATTCACAATAATATTTCATTTGCAAAGGGTAAAGTTTTATATTAAAAAGGAAAAAGAAGAGACTACAATGCGTATTTACATGTGGTAAAAGTAGAAAAAAATAAAATAGTACCTTTTGCTCCAAATCTACATCTGCACTAATGTGAACACCTAGTTTAGGATTTTTTTTTGAAGAAACCTAGTTTAGGAGTTGGAGGCTATCTACTAAGTAATAGGTTTCTCTTGTCTCTCAGTCACTATTAAATCATGGAGATAATACAAGTATCTCCTTAGTCATTAACTGTTTGCCTTTGTAATTGGCCATGCTGAATAAATCTCTCAAATCCATCCAAGCTAGCTTGAATATGGGTTCAATTGGCTACTAGGTTACACCTCTCGTTCATCTATTTCACGAACATAACAAACCTTTGTACTTTAGAATTCTGACAGAATGGATATATCGAATTGACGTTTGTTATCACGTCAACGAAATTTTCCAACCAAACAAGGTTCACTACTGGATGTCAGGTGTCAATGTGGCTGCTGGTTAATTTCAAATACAAATTAAAAGATAGACTTAAAATATTAGAGAATGGGTAATTCCATTCTTCTTTTCATCATTGAGTATCAACAATGCAATGGATGAAATATAATTCCATCACTCATTGACCATTAGGATATGAAGAATAGGCTGGAGTATTGGTTTACTAGGTTGATTAGTTTGAAAAATAGATGCATTCTATTAAGAAATTAATAAACAAACAAACATCATGAATACATGGAAGCATCGAATATGAATAGTTGAAGACTAAGTAAATCAAATAATGAAAAAGATTTGAAAATAAGATCAAGTAATGAACTACAAAGAAACATCTGAAGTAAAAGACGACATTATGATTAAGAATCTAAAATCTGAACTACAAATAATGAAATCAACTGAGCATTTGAGAGTTTGAGTTTATTCTAATTTTTTGCCTTCTTGTCAACTGAGTATCAAATTCTGAACAAAAGTTACGTAGTTAGTAAATTAGAAAAGAAGAAGAAGAAGACATTACAAAGTTCCGATTTTGAGGTTCGCTCCTGCGACGTCTCAGCAAGAAGATCTGAAGAAGTGAAGAACTTCCGATTTGGGCTGTCGATGCGACCAATTTAGGGTTTGTTAGGGATAATTCTGAGATGGGCGATGGGTTATAGGAGATTTGAGTATTTTACGTTTAAGCCTTAAGGTCACATTTAAATAGGTAATCCCTAAATATTTTATTTTTAAGGGGTTATTATTTACTTATTGCCGCGTTATTGGTACATATCAATAAGCCCCCTGAAGTTTTTAAGTTTTATTTTTCAAAAAATTATTGGTAGATTTGAAAATTTCTAACCCTCACTTCTCGGATTAGGATGTAGACAGGGAGGAACACAAAACGTTAGATAACACAACTTGATTAGCACACAATCACTATTAAAATGATTATAGATTTTAAAGATCATATAAAAAATCGAAAAAGGAGATTTAAAAAAAAAGTACAATTTATGATAAAAAAATTATATGTGATATATATGTTTAGGAACACAATAGTATTATCTATGAATATGAGTGATAATAACATACACGATTCGTAAAAATATACGACATGACACGATGATACGAAGCGGGTAGACATGACTGGAATAATAAAAGACCTGTAGAAGACCAGGTCGCCGGAGAAGAAGAAATTGAAGAGAAAGAAAGTGAACAGAAAAAAGGGAAATTAGATCAGAGCCGCCAGATGAGGGAGAGCCGTTCTAAGAGAGCTCCAGGCTAGACTGCCAACTATGATATGGGCAGGTAATTTAATTAAGGGTTAATTTGCAGTTATATCCTTAAGTTTAGATTAGTTGTATTATATTGTTTGTATAGTTTTAATTGGGAAATTTCTATTATACCCTTATGTAATTTACCCTACAAAGGGTTCATTTGTAAATATTGTAATTATCAAAAAATAAAATAAAAGTTTCCCCAAATTCCATCCTCTCCATTCCATAACCGCCGACATCCTCCCAACACATCCGTTCATCATCGCAGCCAACCGCCGTCGCCTCCTGTCCGTCGTGTTCACCGGCCATCTTCTCCGTTCGTCGCCGGCCAGACTATATTCCGACCAGAAACTCTGTTTTTGTTCATCGCAATCCAGAAAATAAACTATATTGAATAGTCCAGCCAGATCAATTCATCTCTGTTTGGGTTATTCCGGCCAGAAATTAGCCCTTCATCATCACCGTCTACGATACCGGATTTGATCCCGTATCACACGATACCGGTTAATGTCGAAAGTTTTGACACGATCAATAATAATGTCGGCTTAGTGTTTGTGTCTAAAAATACGACACAACACGATTACACGAAACGCAAATTAATACGATAACACGATAACACGAAAATATAATATTATTAATTAACTATGTTTATCGTTTATATAATAGAGGTAAAATAATATTTTTATGTAAAATCGTTTAAATTCTATATAAAATAGTGTACACCCATAAAATAATAACTAATAAGGATAAACTAATAAAATGTATCATAGTGTCTGTTCGTGTCGTGTCAATTGTGTCGTATTAATTTTTTTTTATTTGGTCATATTTGTGTTAATAAAAAAATTAATCGTGTTCGTGGTACACGAATTGTCAACCTATCTATGAACTATAATACTCCACACATCAAACATGAAATAGAAATTGTTTTAATATATTTTTTCTTTTGTTTTCCATAACTTCGGTAACTGAAAAATACTACACAAGATTTTACAGTTGAAATGTTATATATGTAAAATATTACAGTTTAATGAATCTATATAATATAGTGATGTATTTACGTCACAGCATGAATTGTTTTAATAATGTTTCTGAGACTAAACTGCACCTTAAATCTTCAAATATGATGTAAATGCCTCTGTATGAAAAAGAGATTAAGAGACGACTAGCTTTCAAATCAAGAGCTTAGAATATTCCTAATCAGCGAAACAATTGGAGAACTGGATGAAAATTGATTTCTTTCAAAAAAGGCATCCATTTTAGTTTGAACTCCTTCGGTTTGTGATATTTCATGCATGATTTCCTTTATAGCTCTGAGTCCCCTAAGAGAGCTTCCAATACCAGCTAGCAAACTTGGAAATGAAGTTCTAGGTTTTGATAGTTCATCCAATCTAACCTGCATTTATTATTTGGACAACAAAATTTGACAACAAATAGTTTGAACGATAAACCATATCAACTAAAGATTTTTTTTGTGTAGTTAGATTAGTTGTCAATCGATTTAAACTATTAACTATATAAAAATAGAGTTATAAAACAATGTTTGCATGGTTTGACTACAATTTTTCTAGATCGATCACATATACGGTACAATTGTACATACTACATGGAGTTTCTGAAGAATCTAGTAGCCACTTCTTTTTTAACTGCCCATATAATAG
Source organism: Zostera marina (assembly GCA_001185155.1). Taxonomy (NCBI): domain Eukaryota; kingdom Viridiplantae; phylum Streptophyta; class Magnoliopsida; order Alismatales; family Zosteraceae; genus Zostera; species Zostera marina. Next base: position 113,147 of record LFYR01001024.1, on the reverse strand, counting down.
ATTCCTCATAATCTCATTGACAGAGCACCTAAACTTCTCCTTCTGGAAGTTACTGAACATCCCAATTCTCACCCAAATAAGCCCAGATATAAGAATGGAGGACCTAACTGAGGTTTTACAAAAATTCACCCACCACTCCCCCCTTGGGCAACTACTCTGCAATGCTATTGGGTGTTTGTCGTATTATATCTGAATGGAAAGGAATAGACGGTTCATACAACACACCCTTAGGTCCCTGGAGTGGTTTTTACAAAGTAATCAAGGACATCAATCTCTCTTTCAGATCGGAAGGTCAAAAGAAGAGTTGTTGCCACCATTTGGAGACATCTACAATGGAAGTATGGAAGATCAACCTCCTGAGACGGCATATTGTTAGAGGCAAATCAACCACTAAACCAATCAGATTAGACGTGGTCCGATATTCCTTAAGATCGCAATCGACAAGTTCTATACCAATGAAACAGTAACACCAGATCCGGTTAGATTTATTCTCCAGAGATTTAAGTAAAAGAAATAAGAAGATTAAGCTCGGAACAAGAACATTCTCCAGAGCCTAACGAGCTTACCGAGCTGAACTCAACTTCATCAGTCCAAGCTCGGGCTCGGCTCGTTTAGCTTAACAAGCCTAGACTTTAGGCTCGAGCTCGGCTCTATAAGCTCGCAGCTCGAGCTTAACGAGCTGAGCCCGAGCTATACTTGACACCTTAAGTGTTGTACTGTGCCATAGTCAAAGTGCCATCTACCTTGCTAAAATCTAAATTTTCACTCAAATTCAAAGAACATCAGACAGAACTCAGAAGTACCACTTCATTAGAGAATTGATTGAGAAAGGGGAGCTGGACCTGAGGAAGATAGCTGGAAGTCTGGAACAGAGAATGGATAAGACATGCTCGCTAAAGTCATGAGCATTGGAAAGCTAAGGCTATGCATGGTCTTAGTGGGACTCTTTGAACATCGACGAAGAAGGGGGTGGTAGTGGTGAACAGTCTCCAAGTGGGAGATTGTTTAGGTTTCCAATGCTGTGGACTTTGCTCAAAAACTGACTTTTTGGGAGAGCGGAAAACTTTCACAAGCTTACTTATAAATTACCCTGTTCTACATCTGTAATCCATTCACTGCTAAAATTTAATTCCTCAATGCAAATTGGATCAAATGCACTTCCTTTAGAAACTTGAAGCTAGAAAAAGACCTTTGAAAAATGCCTAGATCGCTGAACGAAACTGGCAGGAGAGCATGAACCCTAGCCAACAGAGCACACCTAGATCGTAGAAAAAGACAAAAAAACTCTATTTGATGCAGTCAAATCTGCCCGCCCTGGTATTTTCTCTCGGTCAAAGAACATCTGAGCCCTTCATTAAAAAGATTAACCACTTGATTCCATTTTGTCCATTAGGATGGAATCAAGTTTAAAAAGCATTAAAGCAATAGTGGAAGAGGAGGTAGCTTTTGGCCAAATTATATTCTCAAAGGTATTTTTAATTTTTTACTCACTTTTTCTTCCACCTTTACTCTCATATTTCTCGATCTTAGGTCTAACTTTTATAAATGGTGATTTATTGGAAGGATCTCTGAATATACCCTCTAACACCGTTCCAAGTGTATGCTATTAAAAGTATGCTTTCAATTAAATATATGAAATAATAGAGAATCAATAACCACTTATAAATTTTAGAAAGACGTAATTTATGAAAATAAATCTTGTATATTACCTGTCTGTCCTGAGGTATGTTAGCCTTCTCCTTTGCAATAGCAATGGCACGGGAAAGCCCGCCAACTGCATCAACCAAGCCCCGAGAAGCTGCATCTGCACCACTCCATACCCGACCTTGAGCGACCTCTTCCATCTGATCCACCTGAGACGGAAAATGAAATATTTTATAAATATTTTGAGAGACCAATTTAAATGAATGAAAATATCCAACTGTAAATGGAACTAGCTTACAGCCATTGATCTCGACAATGCCGCTTTGTCTCGAAACTGCTTATAGGAATTCTGCGCTGCTTTTGCAAAAAATTCTGCTTCATCCGGTCTAGGTGAAAATTGAAGAAAACTTATATTTTCGCAAAAGGTATTTTTTTTTTCACAAAGAAAGCAACTAATTACAATTTACAAACAATACTATGGAAACACAAGGATTTGACACTGCCATTATCAAGAAAACTTGGAGAATACGAAATGACGAGACCTCTCTATGGTGCCAATGGATGAGGAAGAGATATATTTGTGGAAGGAGACTGGTTCTGCCCAAAAAGAAGAACCATGACTTTTGCATGTAGACTGAAATTCTGTATTTTAGAAATAAGAGTTTGAAATGCATGATGAAAGGTTCTGAGTTGTGACATATAAGCTCTAAATGGATAGGTGAAGGAAATTGATTTTCTTTCAAAAATGTTTAGAGCTTGTAGGAGAAATTCTCCATTTACACTAGGAAGAGCTAGATAGGAGAAATTGACAACATAAGACAAAATTTCCTCTAAACACTCAGTTCATTAAGACAGAGATCAACTATTTTTTGATTAAAATGGAATAAGGTGGGGTTCAATGGTAGTGATGTTTTCACAGGCCAATAGCAGTCTGGTTTAAACCAGACGGTTCCTGCCCAATCCTTGTGGAGTTGTGGGTAGTTTTTTTTTTATGAAATATAATTGCAAAGTGATGGGCTGGTAGCCATCAGACCCAGATCCATTTAAGGTGCAGTCAACTGGAAAAAGGTTGTTGACTTAGATCATGGGTGAATTGTGTGTCGTCACCTTGCACAAAAGATTAATGCGAGAACCAAGCCCATGGTCAAGTATAATCCTAACTCTAGTTCTCTACAAATAAAAAGGGGCAAGTGAGGAGAAGAGACGATTATTATTCATCACTCACTTCTCATGTTATACTTCTCTGGAGGGGTGATCTATCCTAGAGCTTTGATCAGTTAGCATCTTTTCACACCAACTCTGTCCCTCCTTTATTCTTTTATCTATATTCATCTCACAAGGTGGGGGACTACCTTTGAGATGAACCTGCAGGCTCAGTTAAGGTTAATTCTGCTCCTTGCAAAAGCAAGAGCACAATTAGGCTCACCTCTATGTAGACTTGCTACATCCCAAACCCACCCGATAACCCGCCTAAAAAAAAGTGCTTGAAAAAGTGCCCTTTCAGGAGTTCTTTGGCGTTAAAGCACATTTAAAGCCATGTTTTCTAAACTATGGTTGAAAAAATGATATAAGAAATAAACTAACTGATGTCACCAATGTTTGGAGACTAGTCTGGATCTACAAATGGAAATTGGATAAGACTGAAAATAGAACAATCTTCACTGTTGCTGGAATCCACCAGAAATAGGAGAACAGGAAAGAAGAAAGCAATAATAGAAAGAAGTTAAGGGAATTACCAATTTTAGAAAAAGTATTACTAAAAAATCTGTCTCCTTTTTCCAGCCACTAAGCTTTTATACTCAATTCCTTGAACGTGGTCCATCAAGGAATTGAGTCTCCAATTAATTAAAATTAGAGGCACTTAATGTTCTATAAAGGGTATCAGAAGTTCCTACATCACTAACAATGGAGTTGAATTTCACCTGAAAGGACGTTGCTCTGCAGAAGTAAGCTCAGCAAACTTCCCCCTTGATAGTACTTCTTTATTGAATCCAATCTTTTCATACAAATTCTTTAAACTAAATTTCCCTACAAGTATGAAGAGTCAAAAGAGAATAAGAAATGTAAAAATAAAATAAATAAACCATTCTTTTTATGCAATTATGTTTCATTCTACCCGTGACAACTCCTATTGAGCCTGTTAATGTAAGCTTTTCAGCTACGATTGTTTGAGCTGCCATGGCCATATAATAGCCTCCACTTGCAGCAACATCTGACATAGATGCAATCACTGGTTTAGAAGATGCAAGAAGCTTGATTTCCCTCCACATTCTGTATGGAAATTGTAAAATTGGCATAAAGTGCGAAGTTGAGAGGAATTAAAATGATGTAAAATACAGAAACATTATATTGGAAATAGTGTGAAGAAATAAATTCAAACATAATATAACATGTAATTTTTCATTTCAAACAAATAGACAATTAGATATAAATATAATTAATATGTGAAATGGAGTTTCACACTATAATGTGCATGACAGATGTGCTGATTTATAGAAAGGAAGTGTCCATTTTTTTTACAAAGTAGGCATGTAAAAATGAACTGATTGGTATAGCATTCCACACATCTTCTGGCTGATGTTGGTGTCGTGTCTTTGGTAGATGGGGTTAATAAGTGATTTTGTTTGTTTTTGTTTGAGGAATTAAATATTTCATTTCTGAAAAAGTATTGGTGGGCATTGCCCAATGAAAAAGTATTGGTGGGAAATGTAAAACATGCATAAATGAAAACATAATGAGAACATAAAAACATTTAAAAACATTCTCTCTCTCTTTTATATAGCTATGTCCCCAGCTATGTAATCATAGACTTATGCCTCAAGAGGTTGGACTCATAAAAATATGGGTTCCATTTCAATCGGGTGAAGATTGATTTTTCTGTAGGTAAAATAATCTTTTTTTTTGCAAATATTAAAAGTTTTCATTAAAGATAATGAAGGGTAATGCCCTGAAATACAATTGAATAGGAAAATAAAAATGCGGTGGGGTTGATATTGTGATTTCCACTATATCGACCTTCTCCTATGTAGCTATCCTTCCTAGTGTTCTAACTAAGAATTTGGCCTCAGGAGGGTTGTCTCCTAAACCTGCATAGTAGTCATTTCCAATTGTGAATCACATTCTTTCTTGAAAATATCAGCTCTAAAAGATATTCTGCAGTTCTTTACTATATCAGCTAGAACAACTTTTGGGGGTCTGAGAGGATGTTGGTGGAGCCTCTTGTTTCTTTCAGACCATATGTGCCATGTGAGGCATCCAATAGCATTTCAATGCAGGCCCCATGGAGGAGCCTGATGTGTCATTTTTTGACATGATTCTATTACATCTCCGATTCTAATATCTGGATGTGTGAGGGTTGGGATGGGGGAGTTTGATATTTTCCAGAGGGCCTGGTTGAGATCTTCAGAGAGTTGTAAAAGAAGTTTTCTAGCATAGGGGCAATTAAAAAATAGATGGTTGATAGTCTCGATTCCCTGACCACAGAGGAGGCAGGTTGGTTGTATCCTGTATGGGGACACCCCATGCGTCGAGCATCTGTAGAGTTTTGATTTGTTTATTCTTGATCCTCCACAATATTACTGAGAATTTTATCGGCATATGAGACCATTTGCCTTTGGCTAGAGGATCCTTTGGGGCCTTGGTTCTTAAAGCTTCAATGATGGTTCCTAAGTTCTGTTTTTCATTTCCAATTTTCCAAATTAGAGAATTTCCAGCCCTGCATTCCAAGCATTGGTTGATTTTCCCTTTGGAGTCTAAAATTTCTTTCCATTGGGCAGAGTCAATGGAGTGTTTAGGGCTAATGTTGTTGAGAACCATGCCTTTGGTGTATCTTCTCTGCATCCATTGTGCAAATATAGATTGCTTACCCCATATTGTAGCTGCTTTTTTAATAGGGGCAACAAAGGCTATTATTTGGAGGTTTCTAACCCCTAATCCTCCCTCCTCCTTAGGTAGAATCATTAATGACCATGGTATCCCTCTCCTTCCATCCCAAATGAACAGGTAGGCCAGCCTTTGAACTTTTTTGTGGACAGAGGAAGGTAGGCCGATGCCTTGGGCCCAGTATGTGTATTTTCCAGCTAGTATCCAGTTTACTAGTTGGATTCTACCTCCATAGGAGAGGCATTTAGCGCTCCATTTAGCTAGCAAGCCTTCTATGGGTTGTATTAGCTTTCAACATTGGTTGTATGATTTCTTCTTCCCTGTTATGGGGAGACCTAGATAAATTATGAGGAGTTTAGAAACTGGGAAATCAAGGATCTGTTGGAGTTCTGTGGAGACTTCACATATCTTGAAGAAGATGATAGAACTTTTTTGAGGGTTGATCATTAGGCCCATAGTTTTAAAAAGCATAAAGCGCTCCCAATTTCCAATTAGCGCTTTTTTATCTTTAAGCGCTTTAGCGCGCTTAAAGCTAAAAAAGCGATAATGGCATTTTCGTAAATATATGCAATTTTTTAGAAAATTGTATATATATTCCTGTATTATTTTTTTTCAAATCCTATAAATATTTTTTTTCAAATATATACCCCTGTTATAAATATTTATAGGTGTAATATAACATTTATTACAGTAAACATGTAATATTTATAGGTGTAATATAACTTATTACACCGTTTAACAAACCAATCAGGTGATGAATATTTATAGGTGTAATTTATAGGTGTAACAAACCAACCAGGTGTCTAATTTGGGAAAACACCTGGCCAGACAGGTGCTGGACCATGAGAAACTTCCAGCAGCTATAAAAGAGGAAGAAATCTGTTTGAAGAGTTTGCTTCTACTGCAGCTTACAGATCTTTCTCCTCCTCCCTTCTCCAAGCTTCTACTGCCCGGTGATGGGTAGAAACCCACTAACCCGACGCCCGACCCACTCACTCGCTTAAAAAAAGCGATTTGGAAAGCGCTCCTCCAGGAGCGCTTTTCCGCTTTAAGCTATTAAAGCGACGCTTTAAGTTTGGGATTTGGACGACCTTTAGAGATTTGGGATTGGCTTTAGAGAAGAGCAGGATATCATCTGCATACATTGAGTTACGGATACCGCTCCATTGCCTATATATGAGTCATATTTTCTTTCTTTTACCTCATTTTCAATTAGTCTACTTAATATATCCATCACCATGTCAAAGAGAATGGGGGAGAGAGGGTCTCCTTGTCTAATGCCTCTTTGATTCTTGAATGGGGGTGGGGGGTGGGGGTGCCTTCAACTAATACTGAGAAGGAAGTTGAGGAAATATAGTTCCAGATTATCTTACATAATAGGTTGGAGAAACCATACGCTTGTAATGTGGCAATTAGGGCCTCTCACCTCACCGTGTCAAAAGCTTTCCTTAGGTAAATGCTGATACAACATCTCTTGGGGGTTCTTTTTCTGCAAAACCCATAAAGCATCTCATCAGCCAACATGGTGTTGTCAGAGATGTTTCTTCCTTTTATAAAAGCAGCTTGGTTAGCTGATATCAATTCACTTAAGACCTTTGATATTCTATCCGCTAGTATTTTGGTGAGAAACTTGTACATGAAGTTTACACAGGATATGGGTCTGAAATTTCCCAGCTCAGAGGCAGTTGGGATTTTGGGGATTAGGGTAATGAAGGTGTGATTGGTTCAAGCTTTTTCATGCGACGCCTAGGCGTCGCATATGCGCCCATGCGATCCAGCGCATGTAGGCGTTTGCCTTCATGCGCTGAACCGGGTTAGGCGGATCTGGGTTGGATCTACCTATCCCAAAAGCCCATTTATTAAAATTTAAATAGAGGAGTTAGATTTTAAAAACCCTAACTCCTCTTTTTTCCCCTATTTCTTTTCTTCCCTTCTCTCCCAAATTTCCAGCCCATTTCCTCCACCTCCGGCCACCACAACCTCCGGCCACTTACCAGGGCACCTCCGGCCACTTACTAGGGCACCTCTGGCGACCAGCAAGCGAACTCCGGCGACCTGCAGGGCACCTCCGGCGAACGTCGACCTTCATCTCCAGCGATCGTCTATGCGACGCCTAGGTGCCTCATGCGGTCATGCGGCCATGGCCATCGCATGACCGCATAAAAAAGCTTGGATTGGTTGCTTTCAGTAGTGGTTTTCCTTTAAAGAATTGTTTTACATATTGTAGCACAGTTGTTTTGGTTTCAAGCCAAAGTTTCTTAAAAAACTCTGAGGTGAAGCCATCAGGACCCGGAGATTTTCCTGATTGGAAGGAAAAGAGATTAGCCCTAACCTCTTCTTCAGAGGGGATTTGGGTGAGCCAAGTATCAAGAGGGGATTTGGGTAAAACAATCTGGTTAATAAGTGATTAAGAGAAAAGAGAATCCGCGTCAAATTTTTGAGTTGACCAGATGAGGAGTCCATACAGAGTTAGTGTCTTACGCTGGGGAACAAAAATACCAAGTTTTTCAGATTACAAATTAAAGAGAGGATTGTGCATAATTCCTTACAAAAAGACTTGACTTGGACAGTTAAAGTGTCAAACCCTTAATACAGAGGATCAGATGAGGTACATGAGAAGCAATGTGTTGAGCATTTTCTTAGACTAAATTGAATCATTCTTAGCCGTTGGTATTTTATTTTCCACAAAATAATGAAGCATTTGGTTGGCATATGTGACCAGATCCCATTAGCCATTGGGCCCTTATGACCTTTGATTCTTATAACCTCAACAATTTGATGCAGTAGAGAATACAGAGCATCTTAATTATCAAGTGGGCCATAGTTGGCTTGACCTTGGTCAAGCCAACTCACGTTCCTCTTAAGGAACCTCAAACTCACATCAAATGGGTTGCCTATTACCATTGATGTGAGTATAAATATAATAGGCCAATGAAGGGAAAGATCATTATTGAAAATCGTGTCAAATCAAGGTATTATCCTTAACCTTCCTTCTCTTTTGTTCTTACCTTTTCTTCTACAGTTTCCTTTTTCTAATTCTAGATCTAGACCTAGAAACCTTGGTGGATTCCAAGTTTCTTTCTACCCCATTTGAAGAAGATCATCCTCTCTTCTTCAACCTGTTTTCATTAATCAAAGTCTTCTCCTACATCACAATTGCACCTAAGTTACACAGGGAGATTAGCTCAACTGGTCACGGTAATTATTAAGGTTTCTGAAGGTTCAGGGTTCGAGTCTCATTGTGTACGTATTTTTTTAAAATTCCACTACGATGTAACCAACGATATATTATGTGGTTCTGGTTTATCACCCGGAGGTAGACCTTTCTACACTTGTAGGCTCTGGTTCCATTTACTATGTAGGTATCATAATGCTTTTCACTAACCTCCCTCCATGTTATTAGCCTACTAAGGATATGTATTAGCAAATCAAAGGTCTCATTGTCTTATACCCTTATTGTTTTTAAAAGAAAGAGTAGGAGAGCCTTCTATTGAAAGAGGCAGAAGAGAAGAAATTCTATATAATCCTACAGAGGAGAAGAGAGAAGCCAAAAGCTTAGTTTCCATAGTGGACATTATGGCCTCACATCTTACTGTGTCAAAGGCTTTCCTAAGGTCAATGGCTCAATGCTAATGCAATCATACTTCTAAATAGTGGATAGTTGTGTAGCGGTCGTCATCAGCAAGGTTCCGGATGCGCCTCTGCGTGATGCGCCGCCACCTGGAGCATCTGAGCATATGCGTGCATATACGCTCAGATGCGCCAGTGGCATTTTCGTAAATATTTATAAAACTATAGGAAATTAATATTTTTTTATATATCTAAATTATATTAATTAAGTTTTTTAGTTAAAAATATATTGGATAGAAAAATTATTATAATACATATATTTATTAACTATTATAACACCCTATAATTCATTGTAACACCAAGGTTTAAAAACCGGTTAACCATTTAGGGGTATTTTCGTAATAATATAGCTCTATAAATGGCTAGGGTTTCTTTAAACTTATAAAAGAGAGGCTTTTATAAAAAGAAAATAATAAATAACCCAAGAGGCTTTTAAAAAATAATAACGTAATGGGCTGGGCCTTCCTTAATACATCTACAACATAAAAAATACTCTATAATAATAATTTATTTAACCACACTTTTTTAGTTCCACATCGATAGAATTCAAAAAACACAAAGAAGGTTGGTCTATAAATAAAGATTCATTTTGTCTAAAACAAATATGAAGTCTAAAGAGTGGGAGGAGCTTATATTAAAAATAATATAGCTCTTTTCATGGACCAATGTATAAATTTTTAGCATAAAAATTTATAAGGTCTTAAAATAATAAAAAATTGGCCTTTTTTTTTAAATAAAAACAAAACAATGTTTTAAGTTATTTAAATAACTTAAAACAGGCCTGGATCTGGGTCGGATTTTACCCGGATCCGACCCGGATCCGGCTAAGGGAGATGCGCCTGGCGCATCTCCCTCTGGGGGCGCATTATCGCATATGCGCGTATATGCGCGCGCACCCAGAACCTTGGTCATCAGAGCTATAGAGTTTTAGTAGCTATAACGGTGCTATAGCGTTTTACCTATTTTTTTGCCTATAGCGTTTTACCTATAGCATTATGCAACATCTCTTAGGAGTCCTTTTTCTACAAAATCCATACACTATTAGTCTATTTCCTTTGCAGACATGGTGTTCTTCTTTGATGAAAGTTGTTTGACTTGGGGATATGAGCTCATTTGATACTTTGGAGAGTCTATTTTCTAGGATTTTGTCCATCGGTGTGTACATCAAATCAACACAAAAGATGGGTATGGAGTTTCCCGATTCTGATGTAATGGGTGTTTTAGGTATAAGAGTGATGAATGTATGATTTGTGGACTTTAGGATGAGTTTTCCTTGGAAGAGTTGCTTATAACACATTGCAACACATCTTTGGAAGAGTTGTTGTTAAAGTCCTATTTGCATATCTGTAGCCTTATTCTGAGTTAACTTGTTTTTTTTAGATTTCTCTATAAAAGAGAAAAATCTTTGTAAAAAAAGAAGTTATATTATAGCACACACTAGTAAAATAGAAAGAAATCGCAAGTTCTAAATCTTTACCACAATTTTGAGAACGGAAAATATTCCTTAAAATTTATATAATCAGTTAATCACAGAAGACGTATAAGTGACAATGCATACAACCCTACTCTATGGGATTACGGGCACACGTAAAATCTTGGTTAAGAATTAAATTAGCATAGTCTAGTAATCTAATTTATATTTTTTAATGAATTAGCTTTAGCAATCATTAAACAAAAATCAAAATTTACTATTTGCAAAAGAAAAAACTTACAAATCAGAAGCTAGGGCATCACCTCCAGGACTGTCAATCCGCAAGATGACCGCCTTGTATATTTTTGAATCTGTAAGAAAAGAAAAATCAACAGTGTGACGATACAACTTATCATGAACATGAAAGACTATGCAACAGGCAATGGTACAGACTGACTATTATTAACAAGATGGTAAAACTATGGCATGAATCTATTGACATTATTGCAAAATCTCAGGTAAAAGTAACAACCAACCTCTAACATTGCGTATTTTTTCAATTAATTGCTCGGCAACTATACTAGAAGAAGATGAACTGAAAGGACTACTGGTACGTGAAATGCTTCCTGAAGCTCTAATTATCGCAATCCGGTCTTTACCTCCTCCTAGCCCAAGGGTCCATTGTCTAACTCTGGAATATTTCCTGTAGTTTTTTTGTAAATAATATACTTTTATTCATATGAATGAAAACTGAAAATACAAACAAGTAACAGAACAATAAAAATAAATAATATTTTTTGGATGCCTAGAACTATGCATCCAAATGACTTCACTTTCCACAACTAAACTATGTGCACCCTAAGATAAAAGAATTATGATCAAAAAATGTAAGAAGCAGAATCTTAACTAAAAGTGGTATAATGGATAATCATTCTTTAAGTCAATATTTGAACACGCCAGAGAGAAACATCTGCCAGACTGACTTTTAGAAGCATATGGACTAATGGAGTATACACATTTTCCTTTTAAATCTGAAGGATCAGATAGAGCTACCTATCAACCAAAGATTTCACAAGTAGCTGAGTGCTATTATGTACAAAGTAGAATGCGGATCTTCTTTGGAAATTTTAATTTGCATCTTCATTAATTGAGATTCACACATCATTCTTTACCAAGAAGATCACAATCGTAAATTCAATTACAAAACAGAGGAAATAAATCTATTCAATTAAATGGAGTCAATCTTCAACAGAGCCTAATAGCCTCATCCTCCATCAAATGGAAGGACAAACCCAATGGCAAGGAACATCAGAATGTTGACTAGAATAGAACTCTCGGATGCCCTCTAATTGGCGAAGTGGCAAACAATATTTTCCAAAAGTGAACAGTGTCGACTGACTCTTAGTTGATTTTACTTAATGCAATGAAGGTAGGCATAGCTGTTTATTTACTTTATTGTTTTCAGATAAATGAAAAAAAAATCCATTTGCCAAAAAAAAATGAATTGCCAAAAAAAATTCCAACTTTCCAATCAACAATTGTAATAAAAAAAATTCACACGTCAAGTCTGGTTATAAGATTGGGGGATTTTTCGGAGGTTGTGCAAAAATTCACACATCAATCCCCCCCTTGGAGGCTACTCTGGAATGCCATTGGATGTTTGTCGTGGCACATCTGGACAGAGAGGAATAAAAGGTTCAGACAACACACAAGTAGACCTCCTGAGGTAGTTCTTAAGGAGGTTATTAAGGACATCAGTCTCGCCTTTGGACCGGAGTGTCACTAGAAAAGCTGCTGTCATCCTTTGGAGACATCAACGATGGAAGTGTGGGAGAGTAACCTCCTGAGGCAACGTATCTAGTTACTGTATAACTAGACTACAAAGCTAATGGAAGAAAGTCAATGGGGTTTTTTGCTCATTTCCTTATACTTCTTCTATTTGTATTTTTAGTTTCTCTATCTTTTGTAATTTGGGCATTGCCTCTTCATTTTCAATGAAAAAATTTAATTGTTTAAAAAAAATTATAATAAAAAAATTAATTGCCAAAACAAATGTTTTCTTACTTATAATCAACAATCGAAAGATCTTTCTCTTTTTTTACCCCCAATCTTTCCTTTAACATTGAGATAATCTGCACTAGGAAACAATGCATTGAATCATCAAAAATATCTGCAACAAGCACAAGTGAAAGAAGATAATTATTTTAGCTAATTCTTTTTCTATTAAATTAAATTAAATTTCCATAATGATGGAAGTATAGAAGACCAACCTCTTGAGGCCGCATATCTAGTTACTGTATTACTAGACTACATAGCTAATGGGAGAGAGTCAATGAGCTTCTTGTTCATTTCTTTTTACTTATGTTTCTATTTCTATACTCTATGTAAACTGAGCATTGGCCTTTTTTTTTTTAATGAAATTTAATTGCTTCAAAAAAAAAACCATAATGATAATGAAATATCAGATAAGGGCATAATCCAATTTCAAATGATTAGAGAATGAGTGTGAATTCATAGACATTCAATTCGATCTTGATGTAGCCCACTACATCTCAGTAACAGGTCTTTTGCTCGAGATGACTCAAGCCATGGCTGTCTCTGTAAAAGGCCAGCACTATCAGATAAGGGCATAATCCGATTTCAAATGATTAAAGAACGAGTGTGAATTCATAGACATTAAATTCTATACAGATCTTGATGTAGCCCACTACATCTCAGTAACAAGTTCTTTGCTCGAGATGACTCAAGCCATGGCTGTCTCTGTAAAAGGCCAACCCAAACTCTTATTGTGAAATTCCACTTACACAATGAGAGTTTAAATCTGAGTGAACCCGGACAGAGAAGGGATTATTAATTTTTGACATTTCCTAAGGTATTATTCTACCCACTCTCTCTCTCTTATTTCTTCCATGCTGTTCTTTCTAATTTTACAGCAATTGTTCCTTAATTTCCGATTAGTGGATTCCAATCTTGGTATTTATATTCGATTGTTTTTATAAGGAAAATCTCGATGAGTAAGTCGGTATTTTATTTTCTTTTACTTTTCTATCTCCACTGTAAGTCTGTAACTAGGGCATTGGCCATTTAAAGAAAAAAATTAATTTCATAAAATAAAGTATCATAATCTCACAAGAAAGAAGTTTGTACCTCATCATCGTACATTATATTTGTTATCCAACCTTCTTCTTTTAGTCTTTGTACTTGAAAAACTCCAGAGTTGAGAAAGTCCTCTATATCTTCTCTTCTTTTCCCTAGAATAAATGTTGTTAGTATATTTAATTATTTATAGTCATGGAGTAATATTAGACATAGAGCTTAGTGGATATGATTTAACTACTTGCTATGAAAATCAAAACTTACCCCTTGCAAAATAAAAATGTAAACATGGACATGGAGTAGACTCTTTATAACTGGAACTCGTAAAATCGTTCTCTTGTAAACTTTTTCTGTTTTTTCTTACTATTCTTCACTTAATCTGGTCAGATCCTATAGATTGTGGCAATTGGTGTCTTCTAAATTACTGTCTTGCTTGAGAAGATTGACTCAAGTATGTTGTATCTATCTACTATCTAGTACAATAACTATCTTGTAAAATTTCATTAGTGAAATGAAGTAGACTTTGTTCGGTTCTACATAGAAAATAAATATATACAAACGAAACGGGGAGTATCCTTAATAGCTATGCTACAACTAGTTAAGCTACAGAAGCAGCCTTTAGACTTGTCTTTCCTGTTTGGTGAGAGCAATGATCCCATCTGATAAGGACATTGATCTCCATCTGATGTGCACATCCCTGAGAACATCTTTGGCTGACTCCTCCTGAGATTTAAACTTCTGAGCTTTCCATCTCCTATTTTCCTACTATATGTGCCAAGAAACAGCTTCTTGAATTTTTGTTTTAAGTACACGATGTCCCCCACCCTTATGCCTTGCCCAATAAGATCTGGAACAGGCAGATTGGACTTCTTCCACAGCAGATTATCCGTATATGAAAAGATGTCCTTCAGAATCCTCCTTGAGTATTGCAGTTGAAGAAGAGTTTACCCACTGTTTCTTCTACCTCCCCACAGAGCAAGCATGTGACTGGAACTTACACCCCTCACTGCCTTAATACTCTGAAGTCGGCAATTTAGCTCCACCTAGAGTAGTTACAGTTGAAGAAGAGATTGCCCACTGTTTCTTTTACCTCCTGACAGAGCAAGCATGTGACTGGAACTTGCATCCCTCATTGCCTTAATACTCCGAAGGAGGCGATGTAGAATTAGAATCACCTATTCACCTTAAATGACCCAAATCCCGGCTGCATAAGAAGTTTGTCAGGAGTGAACCTATGCAGTCCTGCCATTATTTTTATATACTTGTTTTTATTTCTTTACTGTAATTTTTTTTGTAAAATTAAAGATTTTCACTATGCAATGAAGGGCCCTGATTTACAATAGGAGGAGAGATAGAAATTAAAGAGAGACGAGTCAGACACTCAGACTCATCGACACTTTCCTATATAGCCTTATAACTAGTGCTTAAATAAATAGTTAAGTAGCCGCGAGAGGTTGGTCTCCCATGTTGAGGTTTATGATCTACATGGGAGATATAAACTAAGTGGAGACTGTTTTATCTTATTGCATCCTTAATGGGTTAATTACCATGTAGTTATCTTAATGGGTTAATTAAGATAATAACTTAGTATATATATGTTGTGTTTTACTTGTGTATTTGAAAAGTGAAAACTTAATCTATTATAATAGGACAGCGACCATCTATATAAAAATACTACAAGTGCACGTACATCATTTCTTGGGTGGAACTACTATAAATCGTATCTTAATTTTCTTGTTTTTTTGCTTAAATCTCTAGAAATTAGATCTAATCAGATGATGCGATGGAAATGGTCACATGAACGCCTAAGGCACCTAGGCGACACTCTGTATTTTTTAAATATTACAATAATTACCTGTATTTTCAAAATATTAATACAATTTAGATTTAGGGTTTAGGTTTTTACCTTCAAAGAGGGATTGCAAGGACTTCTGTTTAAAGGAGGGGAGTGAGGAGCTGGAGAAGACTAGAGAATTTATATTTGTTGTTCGACTGGAGGAAAGGGTGCCACTCGCCAGATTAATGCTCGTCGGAGTTTCTGTTTGATGTTCGTCGGAGGTGCTTGCCGGAAAGGAGGATCGCCGGAGTCTTTGTTCAGTGGTCTGCAGGGGAGAAGGCTGCTTGGAAAAATTGGGAATAGGGAGAAAAAAACCCTATTCCCGATTTCAACTTCTATTTATAACATTTTTTTTTTTTGAAGCAATTAAATTTCATTAGAATAAGGCTAATGCCAAGTTTACAAAATAGAGAATAGGAATAAAATAGAAGTAAATGGGTTAAACGGATCCAACCGAATCTACCTAACCCCTACATGAGCGCCTAGCCTAGGCGCTCGTATGAAAAGGCTTGTGTGGAACTAGTCAATTGCGATCTTGAGAAAGATCAGATCACATCTGATTGGTTTAGTGGTTGATCGGTCACTAACATCCCAAATATGTATAGTATCCTTCTCCAATTGAGAACAACAGGTTCACTTGAAGTTTTTAGGCTTGCATCGGAACTCAGAAGGGGTGTGAGCGTCCCCGAGTGAGAGCGTCCCCGAGTGTGAGCGTCCCCGAGAGACTGAGAGAGAGTCCCGTTCGTGTCCTGTTCGCGATCAGGAAGGGTTTTCTCGCGGCTAGGGCACCCACGCGCCTGCCGGTCTGGGAGTTGCACCCTTCTTTTGGTCACTGATCTGTGCTCGCGGCTAGGAGGACCCATCTCCAACAGTGACTCCTTTTCTACCTCCGGTAAGACAGAGCACCATGTGCTGATTTCAAAACCTCTGATCCTCCAATACACAATTTAAGTTGAAACTGTTGGGTGATTTTTCCCGGAGAAAGATGGGAAAGGCCACACCAAAAGAACGATAAGAGACCAAAGCAACCACCCGGGTTTTTTCATCACCCACTAGTTTCAGAAGTTCTTGTGTAGTGTTGAATCAGTCACTTTGGAGTCATGTGTGTGATGCTTCTTTCTTACATGGAGATTTTCAGGAGTTTTCTGTGCAGCACTCCCAGTTTTTAGATTAGTGAGAGCCACCTCACAGAACAGCAAGGAGAGTTTAAAAAGAAGAAGAAGAGTGAAACAGTATTCTGGAGACACTTTCAAAGGAGCGAAGACCTCATCAGCAAGCACAAGGAGGAGAAACAAGGGAGGGATGAAGGCACGGAATTTCAAAGGGAAAAAGAACAATTTTGGAGGGAATTCTATCAAAGGCATAGCAACCAAAAAGGCACGGGCAGGAGGAAGGAAATAACTATGGACACACTTAGTAATGGAATTATCCACAAATGGAAGGAGACCTCAGACTCATTTTATCAACTACGTCGTTTACAATTTGCACCCCCTCTAATTAGAAATGGTACCCAATATGCATATGTTCACAGAGCTGATTTGGAACTGCCCAAGTATGGAGAAATTCTCAAGCTCACCATTAGAGCCTTTGGGAAGACCTCCACGATGAAAGCTATCTAATGCCTAGCAAAGAACAAATGGGATGTGAAAGGAAAAATACAAATCGCAAAATACCCAAACGCCACTTTCAACATGGCCTTTCAACTAGGAGAGGACTATCTGAAAATCTCAGAAAGAGTGTGGGAATCCCTCGGAGATACTATTCTGACGGTGAGAAAAGAACCACCGGAATTGGTGGCCAAGGAGTCCTACGATTGGCTACCACAATGGGCATACATAAGCAACATCAGATCAGAGATGCTCTCAAAGACAATAATAGACTCAATAGTAAGTGTTCTAGGCCCACCCATTGGGGCTGAGTTCATAGACACCCCCCGGCATCCTCACAGCCTCAAAGTAGTTTATCAGGCAGAACCGGTTGGAAACTACAAATCTCGCATCCCGGTTATCATAAATGAAGGGGATGGGAAGGAATTGGTTTTAGAACTCAAAGTGCACTACGACTCCATCCCCTTAAGATGCTGCAAATGTATGAAGTTTGGCCACCCAACAGCCCAATGCAAAAGCATCCCTCCACCACCACCCCATCTGACGAAAACCCATCAGGTTATTCCAGCAATAATAAACCAGGAAAAGAAACTGATGACCCAAACAATAGCAACAAAGCAGGCCAGGAAAGACTCACCAAGCAAAGAAAGATATGTTGCAGAAATAGTCAAATCGTGGCCTCCTAAAAAAGATTCTCTGGGAGGAAAAGAAGGAAGCATGGAAGAGGACCAACAACAAATCTCCAAGACAGTTATTTTATATGAGATGGACAGGACTGGAAAAGATACAGGATCACCTTTTACAGAGATATCCCAGACTGAAAAGGAAGATAGGGAGGAGGAAGTAATATCCCACACCTTGGCAATATCCTCTACCAACAGCAACCCACACAAGACAAAAAAACAAACTACTCCCAGCCTCCCACATTTTGCTATAACCGGTGGTCCTTGCTCACAGATAGGCAGGAAGAATACATTACAGATAGCAGCTCACACTCAGACAAGCCGCAGGAGAAAAGTGACAAGTCTAAGGATCATAGCTGGGAGGACATCAATGGGTTTTCTTCTAACGATTCTGACTTCTCTGTGGTCCAGCAGCAGGTAAATTATTTCCATAAAGTAGTTGAAGAAGGAGGGATAGTTCCAAACAGCCAAGACATGCCAAAGGATGGGTCCAAAAATATTTTACAAAATAAAAATATAGAAATCCAGATTAACCCCCAAAAGGATTTCCAGATTCAAACCCATGAGTAAGTCATATAATGTAATGCTGGATTTTCTGTCTCTTTGCAAACAAATGGTTGAAACTACGTACTAGATAACATTATTATATTAATAAAAATGATTATCATTATTGACTATAGCTCCACACCACATGAATATATTAGAAGACAAAGTTCTGGGAAATACCTTGAGTTGAAGCAACTATGTCAAGCCAATTCAAGTAAATATTATCAAGTAGTACGGTTAGTACTTCACAATTTTCTGGGGACATACTTTTACGTGAAATTGAATCGCCGGCACTTTTATATTTTCCAATCCGTTGTACTTGTGGTTCGATTCCAATATTTTCAAGAACTCCTGAAAAAGATTTTGTCAAATAAATCTCAGAAATCGGAATAATATTATAAATTGAAATAGTGACTGGATAAAAGCACTGCCTCGTAATAAAAAAAACTCGATTTTAAGTTTTTAACAAAATGGAGGGAAATCAGATTCCAGTAAGAAATTGAATAAATTATAAAATATAAATTGGAAGAAAAAGGATCAAGGTTTAAAAACTGGTTAACCAATGAAAAGTTCTGGCTACCAGTTAACAGGTAGCCAGTAAGGGCATTTTAGTAAATATGTTCAAATATTCCTGTTTTAAAGACTAAAATAGCTTTTATATAGAAGTTAATTACCTATTTTAATAAGATAATATGCTAGTAAATACAATTTAAATTGAGTAGCAAATAACAATAGGTATTGCATGGTAGGCTAGTAGCAAAAAAAATAGTGATTTGGAGAAGATATTTAATAAATTAATAGGGGTTTTTTGTACCCTTTTATTCATTAAAAACATGAAATAAGGGTGAAACCCCAAATAGCAATAAACATGAAATAGTATATAACAAATTAAGCATATAATGCAATAAACATGTTTCAGTTTATGTAACATAATAAAATTAATGAATTATATTTACCTCCAACGAAAGTTGCTTGAACTGCTATACCATAGAGAGAAACATAAGCACTTGGAGGGACATAAAATTCCCCACAAGCACATCCAAGGTAGTATTCCCTCTCTCCACAAATGGGGACATAGCATAAAATGAACTTACCTGTAGAATGAAATATGAAGCTATTGTAAAAATAATCATTGTTAGGAAGTAATTTATTAGAGTAAGAGCTATTTAACAATGTATGGACTTTGCTTCAAATAAGAATTTGAATTGGGATATGAGTGTATGACATGGATATGCAAAAATTCAGCTAACAATATATATGCTGCCAAATATCGTTTAGATGGATTGATGAGCACATCTGGTCGACTAAGATGATTTCGTAGAAATAGCAAGCTCCTTGGGAATTCCAATGAGGATAAACCAAGTGATTGCTAAAGGAGAGGCAATAAAGTATGCTAGGGTCCCATATAGGATCTTGATAAAGGTGGAGGATGACGATGCAGATAAGATAAGATAGAATCAATAGGGGTGTTCGAGGAGAATTTTCGATAAATTGCCCCATTTCCCTTTAAACGAGGATGATCAATTGTACCTTACCAACATAAGATAATCCCTTAATCTTCCAGCTAGCACACGATCCTTAATCAAGAGATTAATTCATCGCAATCTAATATTTGTATACCTTTGTCAAATAGAAGTAGTCTCAACTCCCAAGAATATGAAACTATGCAAAGGAGACTATGAGAGTACAATGTTGAAATTCTAATAATTCAGTCAGCAACCCATTACTACAACAATTCTCATATATGAATAAGTTGAACTTGGAGGAGACATTGACCTTCACCACAGTGGCATAATATAGTGCTTAAATTCTCGAAGGAAATCATTTACTGAAGATTACTACATCATTTAGCGATCCCTCCTAGATCAAACATCATTCACACTCCATACAAATTCATGAAGAACTATATATAAGAATATATATAGTTTATTAATTTTTGATGCGGACGCATGTGTCACATGCAACGAAACATGGATATGTTGCATAAAACTATAGACATTTATGTGGAGAATAAATTTATAGAAATATATAAGATTCACATACCAATTAGGCAATTACTAATGTAATATTATATTTTTAACATAAACAAATAATGCATCATTATGACTTACCAGTTTTTTTGAAATTGAGAATATGCCTCCGTATTTCTTCAATTTTACCCCATCCACAATTAAGTGGTTCTATTTGAAGGTATACGCCAGATATACGTGGATCATATGCTGCTTTGGTAAGATTTTCACATATCTGAGGTAGAGATAATCCAGAAGAGAAACGGCTCGTTATTTGATCAGAGATCTGTGCAAAAGGCAACAATATATCAAAAAATGGCCATAAAACAACTTATAGGACAGCCACAATAGAGACAAGTTATATTCACTAATTGAATTATAAAAATATCATCAAGTTTTTTTTTGAAAACAATTAAATTTCATTAAAAATATTATCAAAGAACCATTAACTGATGAGATATAAATTTTATTTATGGGTTAATTTTGATAAGTGATAGTATTAATTGATATCGTTTTATTATCAATGATAGAGGCCTAATCCAGATTGCAATAAATTAAGGAACGAGAAAAAAAATCTCAAAGTCACTATCTTACTGCTAGTTCTATAGCATAGTCAATAGATTGCAATATCTAGTTGACTAGTTCTATAGTATTTTTTGACGAAAGTAAATTTTCTCATTAATGAGCTATAGATATACAAGCCTTTCTTTTAGACATGATATTTACAAGAAAAGTTGTGGTTTCAATTAGAGGAAACCACAATGAAGGTTTGGGAAATCAGCCTTCTGAAGCAAAGTACCTAGTTAATACTCGCTCCAAGGATCCGGGTGCGCGCGCATATGCGATGATGCGACCCTCAAGGGAGATGCGCCTCCCTTAGCCGGATCCGGGTCGGATCCTACCCGGATCTGGTATTTTTAATTTAATAAAATCAGAGTTTTCTAAATTCTGTTTGCGTTTTTCTAAAAACGCAAAGACAGATCTTAAAACAGACCGGATCCGGGTCTGTTTTAACTTATAAGTTATCTTACTGTTTTAACTTTTAAAACAATAAGTTTTAAAATATTTCCCCTATTTCCCAACGTTAGAAAACCCAAACCCTCTCTAGGGTTTTTCCTTGTTTTTCACATTGCTCCCACCTCCGGGCAGATCTTCCAACGATTTTTGTTGCAGTCCATAGGCGTTCCTCCGGCGAGCTTCCGGCGACCTGATTTGGAAAAGAAAAAAACAGTAAAAAAAGCATAAAAAAAGGTTAAAAAAAAATCACTGATTTTTTTTTTAAATCAAACATTGTTTTCCAACTTCCCTCGTCTATTTCTTCATTTCAATATGTACAAATGTAGATTAGCATTAAAACATAATGGGGTTAAAAAATCTGTTTTAATTTTTTTGTTATTTTCTTAGGGGTTTCAAAATGGAAGATTATGCACCTATTGAAGAAGACAATGTCATAGGAGTAGAAGATGACAGTGAAGCGCAAGAGAATCCAACACCAACTATAAATCCGCCGGAAGAGATAGATGTTAGTATCTATGACCCAACGATTGACGAAAATTTGTATTTGGATTTGAAAAGCAATCGACCTTCTAATTGGGGCGATCCGACTTGGAAGTATGCCGCATTCGCTGAAAAACAGCAAGGCAAGGTTACACAACCTGTCAGGTGCCTTCTTTGCGGATTTGTTTCTACCGAAGGAATCCACCGTGTAAAGGTGCACATTGCTCGAGTGAACCCGAACGGTGGAAAATTAGGTGTAAAACCATGTCCGAAAGCTTCAATGAAGATAAGAGAGGAGATTCTAAAAGTTTTGCAAAAATCCACCAACTCGAAGAAACCACCATCGTCAATGTCGAACCATTACCGACAGATCCCATCAAGAGAAAACTTGCATTGAGTGGTACAGGTTCAACGTCATCCACTGCAATGAAGACAGTGGACTTTGGTTTGAAACAAGTCGATCCATTAGGTTTGTCGAAGGGCGAAACACTGGACGATGTGATCAGACGACGACTAACAGAACGCTTACGTCAAACCACGTTAGCCGATCACATGAAGAAACAAGAGAGGGAGTTACTCGATCAATATGCAGGCAGATTCTTCTTTACAAGTGGTATTGCTTTCAATGTCGCTCATAATCCTGAACTATTGGTAATATTTCAAATTTTATTTTTTTAATAAAATTTGGAATTACTTATTTAAATTTATTTTCAGCATGGATGGAGGGTATTGGACGGTACGGTCCAGGATACACTCCTCCATCAGCAGACCGAATTGGTGGACTGATACTTAGCAAAGAAGTCCGTAATATTGATGAAATAAGAAGGGCTCATGAGCTCAAATGGAATCTGCGAGGTTGTACTCTAATGTCCGATGGTTGGACGGATTGTCGAGGGAGATGTATCATCAATTACTTGATGAATTCTGAGGAGAGAAGTTTTTACATTCAATCCGATGATTGCACCTCCGACACGAAGACGGGAGAGTTCATAGCCAAAGGATTGGAAGATGTGATTGAAAAAATTGGCAGTACTAAGATCGTCCAAGTGTGCACGGATAATGCATCAAACTATGTCATGGCTGGACGTTTGTTGATGGAAAAATATCCGCATATGTTTTGGACCCCATGTGCTGCTCATGTGTTAGACTTATTACTGGAGGATATCGTAAGGTATTGAATTCATACTTAGATATTTCGAATTCAGACTTATATTCTAATTTTCAAATTCTTTTTTCCGTAGAATACCTCGATATAAAGATCCGCTCCGAAGTGGAAAGAAGATCACTAGCTTCATCCATTCTATCTCTACTCTGCGCGCAGAGTGGCTCAAGGTGAATGATAGATAATTGATTCGGTGCGGAGTAACTCGTTTTGCGACAGTCTTCCTCACCCTTCAAAGTATCAAAAGTGCGAAAGATAACTTGAGGAAATTTGATTGGTTCAAATGGGCGAGGGGTCCCTCTACAAACACTTACTTGGATGTGTCTGATACAGTCATAAATGCACGTTTCTGGTTGACTGTTGATCATATACTTTTAGCGTCGGAACCTATTTTGAAGGTGCTAAGGATTGTGGATGACGACTCCAAACCGAATATGGCTTACCTCGAAGGAGCCTTCTTAGAGGCAAAAAAAGCTATAAAGAACAACTTTGAAGGGGATTCGAGTTTGTATCTTCCGATCCATACTCTTATGGACAAACGGTGGGGAAAGCATTACAAGTCTCCTCTAATAATGGCTGCATTTTACCTAAATCCACATTTCTTCTTCAAGTTGAAAAGGTATTATTCAATTCAACTTTTCTACTTCATGAATGAATTTAAGACTTGATGATTAAATCTATTTTTTCCGACTACAGTGATCCTGAAACAATTGCTCAATCCATGGAGTATGAGGACGCATTCAGTCAATGTGTTGAAAAAATGGTTGGTAATGACGATTCAAAAACGATTGCAATATTTTCTGACATGACCTTGTACAGCAATAGAGAAGGAAAGCTTGGAGGAAATGTAGCCATGAAGATGGCTGAAACTATGCATCCACTACGATGGTGGGAATTATTTGGGACCAGAACAGTGGAGTTAACGCAAATTGCGACAAGAATCTTAAGTTTGTGTTGCTCAGCTTCAAGCTGTGAAAGGAATTGGAGTACTTTCGCACATGTAAGTTCTTTACATGTTCGATTATTTATTTCATATGATTTGACTATCTAATATCAAATCTCATTTACAGTTCCATACCAAGTTAAGGAATCGCTTGGGCGTCGCACGGTTAGATAACCTCATTTACGTCAACTACAATATGAAGTTGACAGAGAGGTTCAAAACAAAGAAGTTATTGATTGAAAGCGGCTCCAAAAAGTATGATGCTATTCACGTTAACGAGTTCAACTTGATGAGTGAATGGGTCACTGGTATTGATGAACCATGCAATGAGTGGGTGTATATTGAAGAAGGTCTCACTTGGGCCGACGTGGAGACGGCAGCTGGAGCAACTGAGCACCCAGGTCCATCGACTAGGAGTGGTCAATCTAGACCATTTACTAGTCAAGTTCGTAATAACGACTATGAAGTCGAAGATCTTCAAGAGAATGAAGATGAGGGTGTACCCCAAGCTGAAGCTGGTCCTACAGATCCCAATCATCTGTTCTATAAACGGCTGAGGAGGTCAACGGATGAACTATAGATGTATTTGATCCTATTATGTATTTGAAGTTCAAGAGTTAAAGTGAACTATTCTATGTGTTTCAAACTATTTAAAGAGTTAAAGTATTTTGATAATTGATATAGATATATATAAAAAATATTAATTTCCTATAGTTTTATAAATATTTACGAAAATGCCACTGGCGCATCTGAGCGCATATGCTCAAATGCTCCAGGTGGCGGCGCATCGCGCAGAGGCGCATTCGAAACCTTGACTCGCTCCGAACCCAACCAGTCAGGTACGAGGACGGGGGATTTTTATGGAACCGAACAAGGAAAATCTCTGTCCCTGATCGAATTCCCCAATCAATTTTCGTGACGGGGATGTGGATTAAAATCTCCACTCCGGTTAATCGATGTACCCTATGAAAATTACTTATTTAACTTTATAATATATTATAATTATATATATTTTTTAGATTTAAATTTTATAAGGTTTTCATACAATTTAAAAAAATAGATATTTTCAAGCTAATTTTTAATATTCCTAACTTTTCCACCTAACTTTAAAATGTGATTATGTGAATGTATTGTTATTTAATATTAATTTAAAAATTCATGTTGATTTATGTTTTTTTAGAAAAAATGTTTTACCAGTAAAATAAAAATAACCGGTTTCCCCACCCCCTCCTCGTATTGCACAATAGGCAAGCAGGAAGCACTTGCACTCTCCAGCTCCTCAGTTTCCTGAAAGTGTTTAAATGATCCAATTTCATCCACCACAGAAAAATAGAGAATTTTGTTGGCATATTCGACCAAATTCCATTGTCTAGTAAGTCTTTAAGACTTTTATCTTTGTTGCTTTCCACAATTCCCGCCATCTTATTTATAGAAGTACCGGATCTTGAAACTACAATGCTATTAGCTCTACAATCCAAGCATTTTTCTACTAAATTCCTTTATGAGATGAAAGCTTTCCAGAAATGCGAATCCACAATAGACCTGATCTGAATATCTCTAAATGTCTTCCCTTTAATATACCTATCCTAGATCCATTGTACCAAGATACGATCACTCTTACTCTCGTACTTTGAGGCCCTTTTATGTTGGTTGCAATAGTGATATTAGGGAGATCTCTAACCTCTAAACCCCCTTCGACCTTAGGAAGAAGAATCATTTGGGACCATGGGATTCCATATAAATTTATAGGCCAACCCTCTTACCTTTTTAGCAACAGAGTCAGGGAGAGCCATTTCTTGTGCCCAATAGGTATACTTTACAGCTATAATCCAATTAACTGCTTGTATTCTACCACAGTAGGAGAGACATTTTCCACTCCATCTTGCTAAGAGTCCCTCTATCGGTTGGATGATTTTCCAGCATTGCGCAAATGATTTCATCTTTCCCATGATTTGGGTAGACTTTTAATAGAATATCCTAAGACATTGTGAGGGAATTGGTCTTCCACTCTTCCATACATACTTTCGAGAAGGTGGAGGAACTCTTATTCGCATTTACTTCCAGTCCCAAGAAAAGCGAGAATTTTTCAAGCAGTGTCTTAATTGTCATTAACTTGATAGATGTCTTAATTTCTCAAGCAGTGCCTACTAAGTAAATGCAATATTATGATATTAGAGAAGATAGGATTCCACCAGTGAGTTCAATCTGGATTCCACCATATCTCAAAGGGAATGAAGAAAATAGCAATCGAAAGAGAAGCAAGAAAAGAGAAAGGAATACATGGAAAAATAAAATATAATAACTAACTTGCTCCCCTTTATTATTTATACCATCTCAAGAGGTGAGGAGCTCCCTTGAGATGGCCCTGCAAGACTAGTTAAGGCTAATTGTGCTCTCAGCATAAGCTAGAGCATAATTAGAGACACCATGGAGCATATCTACTACATCAAAAGGTTTAAGGGTGATTGTCAAATGAGAAAAATAAATACTTTTTGTACCTTATTTCTACTGATGATTCTAATGATCTGATTGCATTAGCGTCAAAAGAAGAAGGGTGCTTCTCTTTGGCATAAGAGAATGAGCCATATCAATAAAGGTGGACTCAGGCCTCAGAGTTCTACAAAAAGTTAGAAAATCCCCTAAACTAAAATCTATTGGTTTAGAAGTTTTGGAAAAGTGCAAAGAGCATCATCCGGTTTTCTAGACGGGAAATAGTCTATTCTTCTACGGAATGTAGTTAGCCTACATACAAATTTCAGAAGATACCAAATTTCTAGCATCAACCAAAGAATAATTTAGCAAACATGCAATGGTTATATCATTATGCATACTTTTATTGTTCAGGGGTTCAAAGGATTATAGTTAATCAGCTTGACAGTTGACACGCTAAACCTGAATATGAATATTTTCTGAAGTATCACATAGAACAAAACTAGTAAAGCACACCAACCTGACCCTTGAGCTTCATGGAGAGAACACTCCCCTTCTTAACACGTTCCCACGGCAAGGCAAAGAGCATTCGAACTTTGACAAGGAACGTTCTCCATAAATTAAACTCCTCCATCTCGAACTCTCCACTCGGATACTCCTTCTCCAAACTGTTGACTCCCAAATCCCCAGTCCCATTAGAAGAAGCCGAGCCCGAGTCTCCTTTCAATTCTCCCACATCCACGTCATTCTCCAAAGCGCGGGTGGAGAATACACTTCTGAATCTACGGTTTCCGGTGAATGGGGATGAGGTGCAAAATCCACGTAGTTTGGTGGGTGTAAAGAAAGACGGGAGTGGAGAAGTAGCAGAATGGAAGTTTGAGAGTGGTCGGAGCATGAATGTTGAGATATGGGGGTGATTAATAGAGTTGAAACGTTGAGTTGGGATGAGAAACTTCGTCATTACCTCTTGCTACTGTGGAACAAAGACGACGGTGTTCTGACCATTAAATATCGATCTCTTCTTCCGCCCATCGACGTCGACGACGTTTCAAACTCTCCACCACCAACTACTGAACCAACCAGACCCAGACTTTTCGGGCGACCTGTTAACCCGATTACGATATTTTATTTGTAATCGAGTAATCGATTAAGATACTGGTTTTTTTAATCAAATCAAATTCCGGCGTTCAGGCATCACTGCATCAGCATGGGTACGGAGAAGGTTCCCATGGGTCCTCCACCCCTACCGAACTCCGTTAGATCTCTCGAAACACAATCGTCGTCTGTACCCACTGTTACATCTCAGTTGCCGAGTTTTCCAATGGATCCTCCTCCCGTAAATCCTAAAAATTCCACTCAGATCGTGGTATCATTGGAAGATTCTCTTTCGGATAAAACCTCTAACTCGGTGGATAATTTGGAAATGAAAGTGCTGGATCAGAAGGTCGGAGATAGCGCTAAGGTGGAGGAAAAGAAAGAAACTTCGGAGTCTCACAAAAGCAAAGGCTTCATCTCTCCCTATACTATTCCTTCATGGAGTGAGCACCCTGGTCATCCTTTCTATCTGGAAGTTTTAAAAGATGGGATTATAATAGAACAACTAGATGTGTAAGATGTTCCCAACTCTTTTTTTATACCCAGCTGAGTTACAAAAAAATCATATTTGAAACTTCTACAAGATGTTGATTGAAACTAAGTTCATGTTTTAGACCTTGTTTATGATTTAAGCTTTCAAGTATACATATTTGATAATCACAACGATTTTATTGAAATTTGAAAAAGATCATGAATGTTATCAAAGTATGAATCATTCCCAGGAATGGTTAAACTGTAATTGAAGGTATAACCGCATGCATATAACATATTAATATTTATAGTGTATACACCAACTTGATGCCTCTCGTTTTCTTTTGATATTTTTATGTATGTCAATTATATTAAATGATTATTTGATAGTTGATACATCAAAATTGTAATGCAGATCTAAGAAAGGGGCATACATGTTCGGACGTGTAAATTTGTGTGATTTTATCCTTGAACATCCTACCATCTCTCGCTTTCATGCAGGTATGCTGTTTGTAAATGGTTGAGATTTTTTTTTGAAAGTAAATAAATTTTCTCATTATTAAAATGAAGGGAAATGCCCAAATTAGGAGTTACAAAAAAAATAAAAATACATAAAATATAGAAATGAGCAAAAGCCTAACAACTCTCTCGCATTAGCTATGTAATCTAGTTGTACAGTAACTAGATACGCTTTCTCAGGAGGTTGGTCTCTCATACTTCCATAGTTAATGTCTCCACAACTCTTCTTGACAGTTCTTGTGACACTCCGGCCCAAAGGAGAGACCAATGTCCTTAATTACTTCTTAAGAACTACTCATGAGGCCTATTAGTGTGCTGCCTAAACCTTTTACTTCTTTCTTTCCATATGTGCAACGACAAGCACCCAATGGCATTCCAGGGTAGCCTCCCAGGGGAGAGTGGTATATCCAAAAGTGTGGAACTGAGAAAGGACCTCAAAAACCTATTCCTTAGGGAAGAGACATACCTTAAGCAAAGGAGCAAAGTCTCTTGGCTAAAGGAAGGAGATAAAAATACCAAGTTCTTCAGCATAGTCACAAAACAAAGAAAAGCGAAAAACTCCACACTTAGAGTACTAAACAGAGAAGGGAACCAAAATATCACAAGATCCCAACTGGAAAACAATAGCATGACCTATTTCAAAAATTTGTTCAAAAGAGGAGACTCTCCCTATCCAGAAATTCCAACTATCTTCCCAAGGATAGTGACTGCAGAAATGAATGAGTGGTTGATACAAGTACCTCTAGAGAAGGAGATCAGGGATGTCCTATTCTCATTTAACACAAACAAGTTTCCGGGCTCAGATGGTTTCACCTCGGAATTTAAAAAAAAAATTTGGGTGGAATTGAAAGGAAATATAATGGACTGTGTGTACCAATTTTTTAAAGGAAAACCTCTCCTAAGGGCCACAAACCACACTTTCCTAACCCTCATTCCAAAAACAAACACTGCATCTGAAATGGGGGATTTTAGACCCATATCATGTGTAAATCTTATTTATAAGCTTATGACCAAGACCCTAACAAACAGAATAAATAAGATATTGCCACAGCTCATATCACCAAACCAAACAGCTTTCAGTAATGGCAGACTAATATCAGACAACACCCTACTGGCAGACGAAATGCTCTATGGATATGGTAGGAAAAGAACCCCTAAAAGATGTCTAAGTATTGATCTCAGAAAAGCATTTGATACTATAAAATGGGAGGCAATAATTGCCACACTAAAAGCATATGGTTTCTCCCCCTCCCTATGCAAAATAGTGTGGAATTGTATATCAACTGCATCTTTTTCAGTTCTAGTGGAAGGTACACCAACCCCCCCTTTCAAGAACCAAAGAGGGATAAGACAAGGGGACCCCCTATCCCCAATCCTCTTTGACATAGTCATGGATGTACTGAGTAGGTTAATTGAAAGGGAGGTAGAGGCAAAAAAGATTAACACCCTATCCCCAATCTTCTGAAGATGTATATGAGAAATGAGAGAAATGAAAGGAGAAATAAAAGGACTAGGGTTTCTATAGACAATAGAAGATGTAGGGTTTATTTAATTAAAAGATAGAAAAGGGAAAAAAATACCCTTCAATAGCTTATAACAGATCAGACTGAGTATTTTGATGTAGGAGAGATCTGGATTAAAAGAGAAGAACGATTGAAGAATGAAGCAAGAACTTCTTCAATCGGGGAATCGGTAGACTTGGAATCCTCGATCCTCCAAGAATTCTAGACGAAGATCTAGAATTTAGAAAAAGGAAATAACGAAGAAAGGTAAAAACAAGAGAGAAGGAAATAACGGTAATACCTTGATTTGATAAAATATTCAATAATCCCTCCTCCCATCTTTGGCCTATTATATTTATACTCACATCAATGGAAATAGGCAACCCATTTGATGTGAGTGTAGGGTTGTTTAGGAGGAACGTGCGTTGGCTTGACCAAGGTCAAGCCAATTATGGTTCACTTCATTAATATCTTCTACTGCATCATATTCGAACCAGATCCTACCTGAATACAAGGGGTGAGAACGGAGCGAGTCCCGGTCCTGCTCCACCCCGGTCTTCATGAACGGGATGGGTCAGTCTCAAGAAAGCTCTGCCCCATTTCCTACCCCTACCCGTCCACCGGGGTGCGGACCGGGGCAAAAACGGGACTCCCCGTCCCCAAAACAAACAAAAAAAAAAATTCCAATCCTCACAGATTCGCTGTCCTTTTCTCAATTTTTTTTGAGTGGGATGTTTTAATCCTGCGGTGGCGGAGGCGGTGGATTAGAGAAAATGAAGCTAAGATGGTGAATGAAACTCTCTGTCGGACGCCGTAGTCATCACCGTAACTACCATAGTGGTCAGTGGGGCGTGTTTTTGGTGTTCTAATGTTACCTCCAGGTGGGTATTCTTCTTCTAGATAAGGAAACAACGGAGTACCTAGTGGCGTAAGAAACCTAACATTCAGTAAAAGGTAAGTACATTCAGAAACAGAAAATGGAATGCTTTAAATCAGGAAAGGAGAAATAAAACAGTACTCATCAGGCCATCATACTCGTTCTTTTCAGCATCGGAGTCACCGAGAAATTAGTCGGCAAATGTCTTCTTGTGGGAACAATCTTGAATATGGGAGCAGTACCAGATTTAGATCCTGCGAAAATAGAACGTACATATGCAAAAAATTGAGGAAAGGAACGGAAAAAAGAAGCAAAACCGTGATCCTTACGAGTTTTTTTTTCAAAATAAAATAAAATTGGGAGAGGCAAAGGAGAACTGCAAGCGTTGTTGGAGGTGTTTTTGGGCATCTGGATCTCGAAAACTCCGATTCATCGTGTGGTGGCTTCATAGAAAGAGGTAATGCCACAATAGAAGTTATAGAAGGGAGGGAGGAAAGACGACGAGGCAACGTAGTTGGAGTAACAGAGAGTGAGTGAGTGAGTGAGTGAGTGAGTGAGTGAGTGAGTAATATAGAAATTAATTATAAATATAATATAATATAAATAATACATAATAAAACCAGGGCGACCCGTCCGGGTTTTGCCCTACCCCGAAATATGACCGGGGCAACGGAGCTCGGGGCACGGGGCAAAAAACATTAAAACGGGACAGAAATTCCGCCCCGACCCCGGTTACTACCGGGGCACAGAACGGGGTGACCTGCCCCGTTCTTATCTCTACTGAATACCCGATTAGTGTCAACCGATGATTGGTTAGCAATCAACCCATTGGTCAGCCGATTAACCTGCAGTTTTTAAACCTTGACACCTCCTATGTGGAAAAGAGAAGGAAACAATTGGACACCTATATTTGAACTGTGAATTTACAAGGACTCTACTTCTTTCAATCACAAAAGTTGTTAACTCGGCCATATGGAGAATTTAGAATAGTCCATTTCCACTCAACTCTAGAGAGAATATCAGAATTGGGGATCTTATTGAAGCAGTGGAGAAATTTACAGTCACACATAAAACCAGATGCTAGTGCAGTCCTAAGCTTTCTCTCATGGCACATTTGGTGTGGGAGAAATAATAGTCT
Organism: Zostera marina; assembly: GCA_001185155.1. NCBI lineage: Eukaryota > Viridiplantae > Streptophyta > Magnoliopsida > Alismatales > Zosteraceae > Zostera > Zostera marina. The sequence goes on along the minus strand of LFYR01001024.1, from coordinate 81,168 downwards.
CAAGCAACATACACTTAGAACCCTAGAAATGATTATTAAAATAGTACTAAGTGATGTGAGCATCTTCTCTAGTGCTCCTTCCTTCCAATATTCCCATCTGATCACAGTACTAAGTGTCTGTAGTATTTATGTAGGCTTTTACTGGTCATTTACAGTCTTATCATTTCATAAATATTGGTCACATACTGACATAACAACATTGAATGGTTGAGATGCTAAGTAGAGCGAGTGGTTATATTTGGAGAATTTTCCCTAAAACTACCATATTTAACAGGTGTATCAAGATAACATTGTATCTTCAATATTTAACAGGTGTATATGCCTTGTGGAGTGTGGAGTAGGCTTGTTTATAGGGACCGAACTTTGTTAAAAAAATTTATTATTGTTTTGATTTTATCACTTTTTATTCTATTGTTTAGATCCATGAAGATCGAATCGATCTTTACTGGTTTTCTACTGATAGCTTTTAACAAGTCGTACAATTTGCTAAGTGTGTATATTTTCATGTTCCTCAGTTCTACAATTTAAAAAAAGCGGTGAAGCTTTTCTTTACGATCTCAGTACACATGGCACTTCTATCAATAAAAGTCGGGTATTATTTTTAATTTTATGCATAATGTATTTATTGTATCATTTAATAGTCTTGACTCTTGAGTGCTCATTTTCTTTTTTTTGCTATAACTTAGAGACAACTAGGTGATCTTAGGTTCTCTTCTTTGACGAGTCACACACTTTGCAGAAAATAACCATAAGTCGTTGAGTTCTTTGTATAGTTTTTGAGGTGGCTAGACGTTTGAACTTTGGGATGGTTGCTTGGTTGCCTTATGAGGCTTGGGTGGTGCTTAGGCAACGCCCAGAGGCCTCAAGTATTTTTGATATATTTTATTATTTTTTATAAATATATAAAGTTAACTAGAAAATGATATTTTTTAGGTATCACGTGTATTTTTGGTATTACAATTTTAAACACTAATTATATATTATCAAAGAGTAAAGCAATAAATAACTAAATACCAAAAGTCTTCAAAGATTCTAATTCAGTAAGTTATGTAACTAAAAAATGATATATTTTTGGTATCACTAGTTTAAACCTTAAATATATAATTATATATTTATCAAAGAGCAAAGTAGTAAAGAGCACCAAAAAATTTCAGAGATTATAGTTCAAAATTCCAAATTGTGATACCATAAAAATGATGTCTGTGAATAATTGAAAGACAGCTTTTGGAAATAACAAAAGGACAAAAATATTAAGTTTTATCAGTGGTAGACTGGAATATGACTGGAAACTGCTCTGAGGAATCCGATGAACATCGTTTGAAGTAAGCTTTTATAGGCAGTCATGCGATGGAGTCTGGAATATGATCGCCTAGGTGTCGCATGAAACATATGGGTAATTTGCAAGTGAAGAAGTGAAGATAGTGGAGAGGCGAAGAAGATGGACTGTTGGAGGGTCGTCGGATCTTGTTGGAGGATCGCCAGAGCCGACCGGAGGTGTTCTGGTGATGGTAGGCGGAGGTATGTGGAAGAAAGGGGTGGCTACTGGAGAGAAATGCATTTGGAAAATAATTTTTTTATTAACTATCAAATGGTTAGGTAGATCCAACACGGTTTCTGCAAATTTGTCCTAGCGCCTAAAGCCCAACACCTGAAGGTGCTGGGATCACATTAAATAAATAGAATTGGAATCACGTTAAATAGTGTTGTGTATCTTTACTTTACTCTCGATTTTTTTCTTTTTTTTTTTAATGATTTCGACTAAGATCTGAATTGTATCAAAATTACTGTTCTATTTGTTTTTTACCAATCTATAAGCTTGGATTGCTGGGAAATCTTCAACATCTGTTCAAGTGTATAGTATCTGTTATAAGTTAAGATTAGGGTATAATATATGTTAAAATATGTCGCATATTGGTGCGCATACGGACCTTAGCACTGCTTGGTCGCATGGCCGCACAGAAAACCTTGATTATAACAATTTCATCTGAAAAAGACAATTTTCCTGCAATCATTTATTAAAACCTTTTGCCATGACTCGTGAGGCACATTGACCAAATATTCAAGTCACGTGACTGAGTGGAGGGTGGATATCATAGTTTGAGTTGCGCACGCTATAGCGCGCTATATACCCCATAGCGCGGATAGCCGGCGCTATCTACCCACGCTATGAGTAGTGAGTGGGCCTATTTCTCCCCATTTCTCTTCTATATTCACGATTTCTCCCCGTTTCTCTCCATTTCTCCCCTAACCCTAATCACTACTCTTTGGTTAAGTATGGTATTGACTATTAATTTATAATATATTAAATATTGATTGCATAATACAGGGTATATTAAGTATGGTTTTTATCACGTTCAAGAAGCTGAGATGTTGGAGAGTACAAGTACCTCCTGTTTGCTTGTTATGCAATCTGAAAGATGAAACTAGGAGTCATCTTTTCTTTAACTGTTCTTATTCCAGATCTCTCTTAATTCCGTTGGCGGAACACCTGGATCTTGCCTTCTGGAAAATAATGAATATTCCAGTTCCCATCCAATCCAGTCCAGATATTAGATTGGGGGATCTGACGGAGGCAATACAAAAAATTACGCACCACTCTCCCTCTTGGGGGGCTACTATGGAATGCTATTGGGTGTTTGTCGTGGCATATATGGACGGAAAGAAAAAAAAGATATAGACAGCACATTAGTAGGCCTTCTGAGGTAGTCCTTAAGGAGGTCATTAAAGACATCAGTCTCTCCTTTGATTCAGTGTATTACAAGAAGAGTTGTTGTCACCCTTTGGAGACATATATGATGGAAGTATGGGAGACCAACCTCCTGAGGCAGCGTATCTAGTTACTATATAACTAGATTACATAGCTAATGGGAGAGAGTCAATGAGCTTCTTGCTCATTTCTTTTTACTTCTGTTTTATTTCTATACTTTATTTTTGTAAACTGGGCATTAGCCTTATTTTTTAATGAAATTTAATTGCTTCAAAAAAAAAGTATGGTATTTAAAAAAAATTAAAAATACACTTGGCGCTATGGAGGCGCTACGCGCTATGGCGCAACTTAAACTATGGTGGATATGCTAAGTTGAGCATCAAGTTACTTCTCCCTTGTATGTTACTGAATCTGAAAATAACAGCAGCAATATCTGTGGTGTAGGCTATTTGAGAAATCAAAACCACATTAAATTCTCATGTCTTCTCTTTTCTTCTAATTGGATCTGTATAGATCAATCTAATATCTGCAAGCATTTAATCGTCTTATTCCTAATATTTTTATCTTTTAATTTAATTGCTTGGTTCAAATAAATAGTCTTTTTATTCACGAAGGCAATCCATTCTGTTTTATTTCTAAAAAAATCTTTAGGAAATTCTTTATTTTATAAAAAAATTGTTTACTTTTTGTGTTATATACTTATATTTGATTATTTGCCATGCTGTATATTCACTGTGTATAGTTTTACTAGGTAACAAAAAAAGTGTACACAGACTTGCATGTTGGTGATGTTATCCGTTTTGGCGAGTAAGTATTTATTTTTATAGTATGGCTATGCATATTTGGGAGACCAACTTCCTAAAGAAACTCAATTAGTTATTTAATCACTAATTAATAATTATAATACTACATAGGATAGTGTTGATGAGTCTTAAACTCATCTCCATATCTTTTATATTCAACTCCACTGTTTTAAGGGGATCGTCCTTCATTTTCTAATGAAATAATTTATTTCTACCCCTTTTTTTTTGGAGTACGTTATTTTTCTCTATATCCATTATTGTTTGTAAAGGGTAAGATTTTCTATCAATAAATTGAATAAGAGATACAATGGATACACACACAAGACATGCCTCTCCCTTGGTTAGGGAGGAACGCTTCCACCTTTTCGTTCACATCTGCACTATGTCTATACCCAGGTTTCTATTGCGCGTGCCTAAGCACTTACAACTTAGACGCAAGTGTGCATCTAGAAGGCGATGCATCGTGTGCATCTGCCTTAGGTAGATCCAGGAAAAACTTGCCTAACCTCCAAATCACGATTCAAAATAGTCTGAATTGCGATTTTCTCTCTGATTTCTTGTTGTCGATCCTCCACCAGACTGCCGACCCTTTACCATTCTCACCGATGACCCAAGATCAAGCGACCACATGCTCCAGCAAGCCTTCTTGCTGCTATTCCGGTGATTCCATTCCTTTTCCTTGTTGTCATTATCCTTCTTGCTCCTTTCCTGTTGGTTACCTGGTTTGGTGCAAATAAACCCTACAAAAATCAAAGAAAATCAATGGCCTCTCCCTCTCCTAGTGATTCTGATTTTCAACCAAATGTTGATGGCATCAACGATGAGGAGGAGGAGGAAGTGTATTATGAAGAAAACGACATAATTTAAAGGACAACAATGTAATCGACGATAATTCTAGTCCTCCAAAGATTGATCGAAGTATTTACGACTATCGATCGATGAATTACTAATTTTAGACATGAAGCACAATCGGTCGGTAAATTTAGATAACCCTACTTGGAAGTACGCCGCTTACACACCCGGAGCACAAAAGGGGTGTACAATACCGGTAAAGTATCTCCTTTGTGGCTTCGTTTGTACTGGGGGGATTCTTTGTGTCAAACTTCACATCACCTGGGTAAATCCATTCTTCGTGTCAAACTTCACATCATCTGGGGAAATCCATTCTTCGTGTCAAACTTCGTATAACATATAATAGATTGTGTTATACATATACTCAAGTCCGGCCATTTCTAACTTGGCTGACTTATACAATTAGTTATAACCATGTATTAATTCTATTACACTAATAGGGCTATCTTGTTCCAACACCTTACCAAATTTCTCGAAGCATTTTGCAAAAAGAAGTTCTAAACATTCACTAGCTGAGAATGATGCACGAGGTGCAATGGAGTAAAGGTGGGTGTACAATAATGTCTGACAGATGGACCGATCGTCGGGGGAGATCGAGATGGTCAGTAGAGAAAATGGGTCAGAAATCACAAATCGATAATGTTTTGCAATTTCTATCATTAAAATCATATATTTGGGCGGAACATGTGGATCCTCACCCAGATTTGCTTAAGAGCGGCCAAAAGCATAAAATATTTTCTCTGGTTCTCAAAAAACAGTATAGACATATATGTGTAAATTGTTTAAAATAAAAACTTTGGATTGAATTACTGGGTTTGGTCAGCCAATCCCCTTAATGCCAAAATGTCATATTCTTAAACAATGTATTCAAATTGATATCTTTAAATTTAATTAAGAATATTATTATGGTGTTTCTTTATTTAAGTTATAAACAATTTTTTCAAGTATTCATATTCACTTGGGTATCTTGTTTGGTTTTGGTTATTATTTTCCAGATCTTCCCGATTGTATATATTCCTGGGACCAGTTGAGTTAATGCCTGAGGTAAAAATACGACTTTTCTATAAAAAAAAATTAAATGGTAGTTGAATCTTGATTTCGTGCAAAGTTTTTCTGATGCATGAATAGATGCTATAATTTTAAATTTTGATACCATAATAATCTAGGTTTTACCGGCTGTCATGCTCAAGATTTTTCATGTGACCATGCGGTCATGCGATGGCCCTGGTCGCATGACCGCATGGGGTGCCTAGGCGTCGCATAATTTAGGGTGGGAATTTGCAATATTCCATGTATTTCCGTGATTTCCGTCCGCGATTTCCGTCCATGGTCTGTGAGCATGGGTTCCCGTCCGTGGTCTGCGAGTGTCCGTGCAAACGTGGCGTGTGTCTGCAGTGCGTGTATGTGTCGCATGAAAAACACTGATCATCGGTGTCAAAGATTGATCGGAAGGGAGAACATATTAGAATCCTCTAATCTGATAAAGAAGTGATCAGTCAACAAGAGGATTTCAACGGTTTCATTCTATGACTACTTAATGTTGTAAATTTAGTCAACAAGAGTGACAATGATCCTCGCCTTCATACTCTAATTTTATGTAATCCATGCTAGGTCTTTTCATTTATAATGAATTTTTATTTTTATTGAAAAGAGTTCATCTAATTTTTTTACTACATTCATTTTTATACTGAACACTCAAATACTTTTCTTTTGTAGGAAGCTGATTTGGGTAAATTGAAAAAATATAAGATTGAAGAGGAAATAAAAGATCGTGAGGCTTCTCTTTTGCGTGCAAGAGTTGAGGCTTCACTTGCAGATGGAATCTCGTGGGGAATGGAGGAAGATGCACCGGTAGAAGAAGATGAGGTTTGACAAAATTTCTTATTTTCTTCTATCTTTGGTCTGCATTTTTTTTGCAATTGGTAAATAATTTTTTATTTTTTTCATATTTAGAAGAAAACATTCCAAGCTATTTTGTCATTAAACATTGTCAGAGTGAGAGTAAAAAGTTCATAGAATTCCAAGCTCCTACCCACTTAGAGTGAGGCTTCTCTTATCTGAGTTCTACCCACATGATAGTAGGCAAATCATTGCAAGGGTGGATACTATGGTTGGATTTGACCAACCTCGGCCTTGATCTTGTATAGGAAGGAAGTTGAGCTAGTGGGTGAGTTTTTTTCCCAGAGAAAGATGGGAAAGACCCACACCAAAAGAAAGTTAAGATAGCTACACTTGGGTTTTTTCAACCACCACCATATCAATTGCATTCTGCTAAGATTAGAAGTTAGGGTATTGAGATTAACTGGTGATAGTATCTCTCCCTTGCATAGGATCTCCCCCAATCCCTGTTCAGAAACTCTAGTATCTGTGAAGCAAGTGAAAGGAAAATTCATGCAACACACCAGTGGAGAATGGATCACTCCACACAGGTTTGGAAGTATTTGACCCGGAATGAAGGATTTGTAAGAGGACTGAAACAGGCCACGACATGGACAGGTAGAAGTAGGACAGGATTGATAGACACAATGGAAGTATAGTAGGACTGATTGCACATCCAGTAGAAGGCATCATCAACAAATTGCTAGCACATGATATCGGGGATCGTAGGAAGCTCCAATATATCTTGCTTTCCCATGTTAATTTATTTCAATTCCTATTACTTCACATCATGGATATAGCCTGAAGGAGCTATATTTTCTGTAAAAAGCATGCATATTTTTCTCTCTTTTTTTGCTTGAAGCGTAAACTAGTATATATTTTTTTCTAGGATTGCACAGATGAAGTGACTTGGCAAACATATAAAGGAAAACTTACTGATAGACAAGAAAAAACCCAAAGCAAAATCATCAAAAGAATGGAAAAGGTATGAAATTTTCACTTTTCTGTCCAATTTACTTACAAAAAAACCATTTTATTATGTAATTTTGCAGTTTTATATCAATGCAATAATTTATGGGATGTCATACTTTCTACTATATTTTTACATGCTAATAATGTTCCAAAAGCCCTTTTAATTTATAAGCTATGTTTTTATGCCTGTCTTTGTATGGGCCAATATTTTAATTCATAATGATTTACTGCCGTCATTTTAAAAAATGGAATTTTCAAATTTATTATTATGTGAATTTTTATATGATTTTCAATTGCATATTTTTTTATCCAATTAGGCGATTGATATTTTTTGTTACCTCCCCTTCCCTTTGTATTATTTTTAATATATTTTTGCCCATAAGATTGCTAATATGAGGAAAGAGATCGATGCAATACGTGCAAAAGACATAGCTCAAGGTGGGTTAACCCAAGGCCAACAAACACAAATTGCAAGAAATGAACAAAGAATGTCTCAGGTAAAACATCTTTTTTGCAATGGCCAAATTTTGATTCTTTAAACTTGCTGCAAAGCATTACATGATATTCTTCAAGAACATCAGCTTGCCATAAAAAATATCCAATTAACATTTTTTTTGACCAATTAACATTTTTTTTGACCAATTAACATTTTAACCAGTTAGCTTATTATCATTTATCTGTATATTGAAAATCATATTGAGACTGATTTCCCTAAGAATTTATTTTCAGATTATGGAGGAGCTTGAAAGCTTAGAAGAAACATTAAATCAAAGTATTCAAGAGAGCATTGGAGCACGTGTCAAAAAAATATCACATTCTCACAAAAGAAGCACTGTAGATGAGGAAGAAGAGATTCCAAGGTAATTTTTTTATTTCTAAACTGTTGAGTGAATGTGAATCTAATATTTGACTAGAGAAATTTAACTCCTTTTTACTATGAATCTAGATAGATAGAAAAGAACTAATCTCCACAACTTTGGAAGCCCAGTTCTATTTGTAGACTTTAATAGAGGCAAAATGGGCATTTTCCCCAATAATTTTTCGTTAAGGAATAATCGCCAATCTATTACAAATTCGCTTGGCCGAACACCCTATTCGAATGGTTGTCCGGGGGAACGCATTTGTAAGTCTAATAGGAATGGGTGATTCACCAATCACCAATGTGGTCCCTGGTCGACTTGCTATGTTTGGCCGGTCATGTTAGTCGAATAACTGTTCGTCCAGCCATGCTGGTTGAACAACCGTTATATCGAATAACTGTTCTTCTTTAGCTATCACTTACAAGGGACAATAATTTTAAGTCGAAAAACCTCTCGATTTCAGGAATCCAATCTAAGAATTACTCAATGTGTAATTGGCCAATAAAATTTTGGAAACCTTCCCGGATGTAGGTGGATTAGTGGATAGATCAGCGAATACTTTAATTAGTATCTCCAACTCCTCCCTTGTAACTTCTACCATCGCCTACAATATATTGTCTCTTATCCTGAATATGATACCACTTCGTGTAGGTGGCAGTGTAGATTTGGATTGAATCCACAGTAGACGGAAAGAAAGCAATGGAATAATAACTATAATTGTAAATGTTGGAGTGTAGTTTGATCCTAGATTGAAATCCATCAAACGATAATAAAAAAAGAGATTGGGATCCACTCATCCACCTAATCTACTGATAAAATCAGGAAATAGAAAGAGAGTTGATGGAAATAGAAAGAGAGTTGATGGAAAAGAAAGTAGGAGAAGATGAGTTAATGGAAAATACCTTGATAAAAATAAAATCTCAACTGTCTTCCTCCATGAGAGTCTAAACCCATTTAATTGGGATTGACCCATCGCTCGAGTCAATTTGAGCCAAGGGAAGATGACAGCACTTTGGTGGGCTATATCACTGAGGAAACAACACACATTGAGACCACCAGAGATACTACTCAGGAAAATTATTAGGGACTTCGCTTATCTTTTAAACCAAAATCTATAAGAGGAGATGTGAAGGAGACTACAATGCAACACACTTAGTTACTTAATCACTAGGTGTTACAGCTACATAGAAATGTGTCGATGGATCTATCCATTTCCCTTTTATGATTCTTCTCTTCCTAATTGCAATTCAGGCTACTATCCTTCAATTTATGGAGAAACTTTAACTTTTGCAACAACAAAAAGTCAAATTAAGTTTATTGCAAGTTGTTATATATTTGTCGTTATTATAGACTAGGTGTTTATTGCAAGGGTTTAAGAATTAGAAAATATTACAGGGTTGTTTTAATAATAGTTTTTTTGATAATGTTGTTATGGAGGATTTTATATTTTGGATCATTTTAGTCTAATTTACTTTCGGATACTGAAACCTAATCGGACGAATTCGGATACAGGATATCCAGACCAAATTCATTACCTTGTCACCATATCTGCAAAAACTTCTTTTGCCATTTTATGATTGTCATTTGATTATGGTACTGTGTCAATTTCGTAGTTTAAATTTTAAATTGTGTAATTAATATTTATCTATATTTTGCTAGTGATGATGATGATTTCTACGATCGGACAAAAAAGACAACCTCTTTGAAGAAATCCAATGATGATCCATTATCAGTAGAAACAGCTGATACTCTTCTAGACAAAAAAGAGCAAATAATAAGAGACAAGGAAGAAAGAATAATTATGCTTCACAAAGAGAAAAATAAAACTGTGTCTGAAACAATAAATAAAATAGAAAAAGAAGATGCACTTGATGTGTTCATGACTGATCTGTCGTCAGAATTGGGTAAGAATCATTGCCTTCAAATACATATTCATTTTTAATGTTATTTCCCAAACATACTAAAGAAAAAAAATTATGATTTTTTTCAAAGGGTGAATTTTTATATATTAAATTGGGGGAAAGGGGCATATTTACATGTAGTCAAAAGGTATCAATAACGAGGAACTACCTCCTACTCCTAATCTACAATTTCACACCTAGTTTAGTGGTAAGGGATAGCAACTAGATAACATGGATCCTAGTATGCGATCATGTTTGCTTATTGTAGAAAGCAATCTTTGGGTTAAAACAATCATTGTATATGTGGTTCAGAAGATTGAAAGAATTTCTTGTGTTTGTTGATTTTAAAGGCAGCAGAGCAGATCCCTCCCTTATTATTCAGATGATTTCACAATGTATCTTCCTGTCTATGTGGACGGCAAAAAAGAGTCAATCTCTTGTTCAATGCTAAGTTGAACAATCTCAAGCCTGCAAACACACCAATGGAGGTAAATCTGGATTTGTATTCTAAAGAAAAAACAATAGAAAATGACAAGAAGTATATAAGGATCTTGGGCACTCTACAGTATTTTACTCTCACTTGCCCAGACATAGCATTCTTCACTAACAAATCATTGGCAGATTATGAAAAGAGTATTGAGATATCTATCCGGAACTTTTTAGTTTGGACTGCATATTTCATCAACCGGCCTAAACATTAGTGCATTATGTGATGTTGACTGGGGGAACTGATACAAAGAGTCAGATTGGTTACCTCATACTTCCTGGTTCAAATTTGGTGTTGCCCGTTCAAGCACTGAGTCAAAGTATAGAGCAGTGACTGATATTGTACCTGAGGTAGATTGGATTTGTTCTCTCATCATAGAACTTGGAATCAAGGTCAACAGACCTTGCACAGTTTTGTGTGACAATCATGATATCACTCGGTTGACAATTAAAGAGATTTGTCACACTAAAAATAAGCATATCGCCATAGATATGCATTTTATGTGAGACAGAGTGGAAAATAAGATGGTGACAGTAAAATATATATCCAATCATCTTCAGAAGACAAACACTTACAATGACACTAAGAACACATCCCTTTCAAGAACTACGAGACAAGATTACAAGGTGTCTCTTATAATCTTGAAGGGGTCAAGGGTGTATTAGACTATTTGTTAGATTAGTCATTAATGTATTTAAAGAGTTGTTTAGCATAAATAGTAGTGGTATAACACTATAACAGAATACAGTTAAGCCTACAATTGTATATATGTGTACCTATCAATACTAAGAAGGGATCTAATTTTGGAGCTCTATTCACCCTAACCAATTTTGGATACAATTCATTTCTTCAGATCTGATTATTCTTCCTTCTTGGTGGATTCCAATCTGGAAGGACAACAATCCATTTCCATATCTTGAAGTCGTGATTAATTCATATGTCAACATTACCCTCGTTAGACATCATCCTCCTGCAAAGCTTCAATCCGACTCAAGCTTTTAAATGCGTGATTGCTCTGTGCGCCAGGACCTGGCGCACTGCCGCTCAAACGTGCCTTGGGTATTTTCGTAAATCATTTAAAAATATATAAATTTCATATATTTATATACTTAATTCAGATATCCTTAAATATTTAATTCAAATATTTTTAAATACTTAATTCAGATATGTATATTTCATATATTTTGTTTTTTTAACTCAAAATCAGTTGTCGGAGAGGTCGCAGTAGTTGGGCAAAGATGGCTCTCCCAAAGAAGGAAGGTGGGATTGGGGTTAGGGAATTTTTTTGCAACTAATGCAACAACACTGGTGAAAAGAGTGGAAAAAATGTGGAGTCCAAACACCTCTATTCTAGCTGATTGGGTCAAACTTAGATATATAAAAAGTAGACTAGGGGAAATTGAGATTAGACCCACCCTAGATTCCCATATGTGGAAAACTATAATAGCCAACAGAGATTTAATAGATAAGTGCATCAACTGTCTGAGCAGCTATAGGATACTTCAAATAGCTCCCTCCAAACATTTCGAAACACTAAGGCCCAAAGGTATCATACAAGATTTGAACTCTGACATATGGTCCAAAATGCCCCCTAAATTCTCCATGTTTTTATGGAGAATCAAAGTTAAAAGCCTTAACACCGTCACCAAGCTCCAGAGTTGGAAATCCAACTACAAACTACCTGTCCCCTATGCGGATTGGAGGAGGAGTCAGTGCGGCATCTTTATTTTAACTGTTAATACCCCAGACACCTCCTACTAGATTCCATTAGTTGTCTCAACCAAGCTTTTTCATACGACCAGACACCTCCTAATAGATTCCATTAGGTGAGGGTTTTAAAATCCTAATTCCTCTTTTTTTTCCTATTTCTTCTCTTTTCTTCCCTTCTGCCCTAACCCTAACCCACTTTCCAGCCCTTCTCCTCCACCCATTTCCTCCACCTCCGACCACCAAACCTCCGGTCACCTACTAGGGCACCTCCGGCGACCAGGAAATGCACTTCCGACGACCTCCGACGAACGTCGACCGCCAACTCTGGCGATCTCCGGACACCTCCTAGGCGACGCCTAGGCGCCCCAGGCGGTCATGTGACCAGGGCCATCACATGGTCGCCTGAAAAAGCTTGGTCTCGACAATACTATATGGGCACTCAGAAATCAAAACCCACCCCTCCTTCAATTGACATTAGGATAGGGGATATTATGAAAACAATTCAAAAATTCACTCACAAACCTAGATGTTGGGGCTTGCATTGGCTGCTGCTAGCCTCACTTGCCTGCCACACATAGTGTGAAAGGAACAGGAGATTAAAACACCATATCCTGAAGCCCCTAAAAATTGTAAACAGAAAAATCATTAGGGATGTGAGCATCGTTTATGATGCCACAACCTATAAGAAGCTCAATCTTACTCAGATTGAAATTCAAGTCATGAGTCTTTGGGAGTCCAACCTCTTGAGGCACCGGTCCCTAGCTGGTTAGCCATGGTCACAACTATGTAAGAGAGCGATAATGCTTTTACATACTTTTTACTTATATATTTATATCCTATGTATCAGCATTTCCCTACATATATAATCTTGGGCTCTACCCTACTTTCAGCAATGAAAGCTTTAATTCATCAAAAAAACACATGAGTGATTAAATGTCTTTTTTATCATGGAATGTTAGGGGGATTGTGAGAATTAAGAAGATGTAAAGTAAAAAAGTTGGTCAATAAAGTGATGACCGAAGTTTGGTGGAAACAAAAATCAGATTGACATATATTTTTGAGAGGATGAAGGAAAGCATCGGGAATTCTCCGCCATCAATATTATGGAACTTGCTTTGTTCTTTATTATGAAAGCATGAAATTACAAAGGTCCGAGTCCATGAGATTACAAGAGGAATTGTATATGATGTAAAACCTTATTTAATAGGCTAAAATTTGTAATCTTCTTGTAATAATAGATTAGAAAATAATGTGCTAGATAGATGGAATAGTGTGGTCCCCTTGAACCCTCAAACTATATTACCATAGGTGTGTTTGGGGAATCCAGTAAGTAGATAGTGGTAATGTTTTTGTAAGCCACTAGACAGTCTGGACTCTGGAGTCTGGTTTGAGCTAGACAGGATTCCTGCTCACTCTTTATGGGTAGTTCTCTCTCATTTTCAAATATAATTTATCATTTTTTTTTAAAAGGCAATCCATAATCTCTATGCTATTAATTACCGATTGATATATTTCTACTACAATGATAGTCTTCACTGTATTTAATCTGTACGCCCAACTAATTGTCTTTTTTATGGCAGCACTTGATGTGACTATGAAGATTCAGAAAGAAATCACTGATCTCCAATCTGATTTGGACAGAATAGTGTACCTTCTTAAAATTGCCGACCCCACTGGTGAAGTTGCACGGAAAAGGGACTCGAAGCCATATACATCAAAGGCAAATGAACCGTCTAGTTTGTCTAGCAGTAGCAGCATCCCTGAGAAAATCCCTTCTAAAATTAAGAAAATCAGTAATTTAGAGAATTCGTCAGCTGGGTCAGAGTCTTCCCAGCTTGTTCCATCAAAAAAAATAAAAGAAAAGGCAAAAGATGTTGATGAAGAAACAGAGAACAAAACACCTTCATATGCTCTCACGAAACCTCAATGGCTTGGTGCTGTAAAGAATGTGGAAACTGTGGATAACCATGTAGATGAATCAGTTATAGAGAAGGTGCAAGAAACTGGACAGTTTATAGATTATAAGGATAGGAAGAAGGCTCTAGCTCCAGCAAATAGCGACCGTGAGATTGAAGATGCTGCTCCAGGATTAATATTGAGAAAGCGAAAGCATACTGAGGTGCTTAGTGATACTGCTGAGTCTACTGCACATGACTCGACTTCTAGCTCATCTGGGGTTGTGACAACCGCTGCAGATGCCGTGGCACTGTTGTTAAAGCATAAACGAGGATACTGTGCTGGCAGTGATGAGTTCGACAAAAATATCGAAGAAAATAAAGACAGTGACCTTCCTCAGAAGAAATCACATGTAAAACGAGTGCTTGGACCAGAGAAACCTGCTTTCCTTAAGGATAATCGAGATTATGAATCATGGGTTCCTCCAAAAGGTATTTTACTAGCAAAATATTAGCAGCACGGAACCTTTGTTTTTCTTATGTTTCTTCCTTTCTTGTTTTATTAGATTTAGAGCTTAAATATAATTTGCATTTTGCCAGGACAATCGGGAGATGGTAGAACGTCACTAAATGATAAATTTGGCTATTAAGAGGGATATCACTGCAGTTTTGAATTTGTGTTAGCATATATCCTCCAAAGAAAACATGTTTTGTTGGTCTTGGACTGCTGATATTCCACCTTCCATTGAGATTTTGAAGTTTTAACACCCTTCATCAAATCACTAAGTGACCTATAGGTTGATCGGAATCTTGTAGTTTCCCTCTATCAAATACTGAAAATCAATGAGATTCATGTAGGTTGGAAGTTGGTTCGTTATATAAGAAATTGTAGAAAAGTTATTTGTGGAATTTTTTTATGTAAAAGTAAATTAAAAAAAAATTGCAGTTTTTTATTAATTGGGGAAATTTTTGCATAATCAAACTAAATATTTCAAACAAAAAAATAAAAATTGCAATTTAACCTCCAAGCATATAGCCATATGTATTCACTCAGCCTATTATGTGTTCACTATTAAACCTCAGATCCCAGGTCTAAATTGAGTCTCAACTTTGATCCAAATACCAATTATGCATTCACTAATCACTATTAAATATTAACTTCAAGATGTGATTTAGTCAAGTTTAAGCTAGTGTGCCCAACATGCCGAACTTGAGCTCCATGTTAAACTTATCAAGTCGTTAAGTTTATAGAGCACTAAAAACTAGATGTTTGCCGAAATGAGCGACCAACAATCCTCAATCATCTTCTCTACTTAACTCCTTCATCGGTCGGTTCTGGGAAGACTCTGTCAGGAGAGCTCGGGTAACGCGGTGCTTAAGCGAGGGTGTGAGGGGGGAGCTCTCTCGACTGTCCTACTCAAATATTCTGACTGGAGGGCTAGTTAAAAACCTCTTTGCGACGGTTTCTAACTATGCAATTAGTTGTAAATCTGAACATGTAATTAGTTGTAAACCTGAATTACTGAATATGAAATTAGTTATAGACTTGAACATTCAAATATACAATTAGTAAAATAACTAAATATAATAATAATAAATTACATTATTTAGGTACAAAAAATTCACAAGTTTCAAGTTCGAGTTCTAGTTCGAGGTCGAGTTCGAGCTTGAGTAGTGTTGGTACCATGGACCGCGGTCCATGGACCGAACGAGCGGCCTTCGAGACCCAGACGCACGAATGGACCCGAAGGCGAAGGGGGGCCGGGTGGCCCATAAGGCCTAGGATCAATCACGGGACACTATAAATACCTCCCTTGGTCCATCAGGGGAGGGGGTTGACAATCGGAGTAACACTTGTAATAGGTTAGGTCGACGAGCTTGGTCCGGCGAGCTCACATACTAACAGTGGTGAACCTGACGTGAACGAACACATCAATCGGGAGGAAGGAGGAGGATGACGGGGATAAGCGAATACCACGTAGGGGAAAATTCGAGGCGGTGCGAGCGGGAGGCACCGGAGTACCGACCGGCACCACACCACCCACGGGACCGGTACTCGGAGGAGATAAGAGCCAACGAAGAGTGGGATGCTCAGGAGAAAAGGTTACGCATGGAGCTGGAGGAAGTAAGGTACGGGTGGGAGTCGCCCAGGAGGAACAGAAGAAGCGGGCCCACACCCCCACCTAAGGAGAGGAGGTCGAGCCGGTCACGGTCCCGGGAGAGAAGGGAGAACAGGGCGACGGAGAAGGAGCACGAGAGAATTCGTCGGAGGGAGCGCGCGGAAAGGGAGAGCAAGCGAAGGAGGGCGCAACTCGTGGAACTGATATCCACTATACAAGAAAGCCAGCGCCAGCTGCAGGTGCAGGTGCACCAACTCACGGTGCCCCCCCACACCCTCGAGTCAGACGGGGGCGGAGGCGGTGACCCGATGTACAGGCCGGTCCCCCCAATCGGGGGGGCCGAGAGCGACGCTCCTCCCACGGAAGATCCCGGAAGCAATACGACCCTGGCGGTAGGCGGAGTAGGGGGAGAGGCCCTGGCACAGCACCTATTGGACGAGGAGTACCCCCCGGGCTGGAGGGCCCCGAAGATCCCGTATTACAAGGGGGACACCGACCCAGAGGATCACCTTCACTCGTTCAAGACCAACATGGGAGACAGGACGAGGAGAAATGATATCTGGTGCCGGATGTTCCGCAGAACCCTCACGGGCGACGCGATAGCATGGTACAAGACGCTGCCCGCAGGATCCGTGCATACCTACGAAGGCCTGGTAATGGTGTTCCAGGCGGCTTTCTCACACCGACGTAGGAGGCCCAAAATCAAAGCCACCCTCAGCGCCATCACACAGGGAGAGTTTGAGAGCACACGCGCGTATATGGACCGGTTCGCGGGCGAGGTGCAGAAGATCGAGGGGATTTCGGAAGAGGTGGTTTTGTACGCCCTCACGGACAGCTGTGCTTTGACTTCAGCAAGCTCGACGCGCATACGTTGGACCTCTTCGTCTTGGCAGAGGCCCTGCTGCAAGCGAACCTTGGTAAGAACCGAAAGCTGAAGCATCTGGTGGTTCAGGTCGCGGTCGATATCTGAGGGGGCGCGATCAAGCAGCCGCACGTACTCGTCTTCCGTTTGCAACCAGGAGTCGATGAAAGAGAGTTTTTTCTTAAAGATACCGCCAAGGCGGGGCAGGGAGGACTCAAGGTCGACAACGGCGGCAAACTCGGCCGAATGGTCGCAGCTCTTCACAAACGTGCGGAAAAGGTCGAGGTCCATTCCATCTTTCCGAAGAGAAGCCACGAGGTCGGCGGACAGGCAGTCGGAAGAAACCGGAAGCAGGGAAGACAAGATTTCGACCTCGACTTCTTCTTCGGCAGCAGCCTCAATTTTTCTTTTCTCAGCCCGAAGCTTTCTCCTTCGCCTCTTCTCGGCCCGGGTGTCATCAAGAGCAGAGTCGACCTCAACCTCGGGCTCGTCTTCGGGGCGGGGGCGAAGGGATGTCGAACTGGATAGCGTCGTGCGGCCGCTTCTTGTGCGAGCGTTTGTGCAGACCGTCCCGGGTGCAGTCCACCTTGATGGGCAGAGTCATGTGCTCATCGTAGCTCCAAGACTGAGCCAACGTCCGAGCATTGACGGCCCCGCGGCGATAGATATTGACCAGAACGTCCTGCGCGTTCAGCGCCTGAGGCTGCAACTGTGAGCGACTAGGGGCAGCGGTTCGGCTCTTCAGCTGCGTCAAAAGCGCCCAACGAGAGGGCGGCGGGCTCTCCAGGTCGAACGGGCTGAGAACATCCAAGGAGACAAAGAAAAAACGATCGCGCCAGTGATGAGATCGGTCGACCAACTGATCAAAAAGTGTGTTGCCCGACCTCTGCGCGATCAGCAGGTGGCGAAGGTCCGACGTCATCGACGTCATTGAAAACCAGATAAGGAAGACCGGCACGGAAGCCTTGATACCGGCCCGGCGGCAGAGTAACGAGAACGTCATCAAACGATCGATGGCGGCCGGGGGGGACTGGGAGAGGGAGATGCCACAGAACCGCACAGCTTCGGCTATGAGAGGAGGGAGAGGGAGAGTCAAACCGGCCTCGGCGTAATTGGTGTAAAGGGCGACTGTGCCCTCCGGCGGCTGAGAGGCGAGGCGATTCCCGACCTCAATGAAGTCCAGGTCAGGCTGACTCATCTTCGCCAGAGCTTCCCGGATCCCGTCGGCACTGGCGAGGGACAGAGGATTCTTGCCATCCGGAGTGGCAAAGAGGCTTTCCGCTAAGGCGGAACCAGCAACGGGGAGAGGAGGAGCAGCCATGAGTAATCTGGAGGGAAAAAAGAGATCGCAAGTGAGAAAGGCGAGAGCGGAAGTGGAAATGAAACAGAAACACGAGTGCGAGGGGAAGTGAAGGGGTTTATATAGGGATTGGAAGGCACAGAAGACGAGGTGTCGCGTTTACCTGGAGGTGATGAGACGGGGCGGGCCGGGAAGCCTCCGAGGGAGCCCACGGCCCAAACCATCGGGAAGCAGAGTGAAGGTCAGCGCCCGGCGGGGCCTCAGAGGGGCGGAGGGAAAAGAGCCTTGTGTGCCCAACGACCGAACAGAGCAGGCAGGACGAGGCGGGGGCGTCCAAACAGGGTCCCCTACGGGCCCGGTCGGCGGGCCAAATGAAACAACGTAACGAGCGGGGCCCCCCACGACGAGGGGGAAGGAGGAACGAAGAAGGAGGGGTTTGCCCCTAGTAACGGGGGCGAAGCTCGAGAAGGGCCCGAGCAACGTCAGCAGAGGACGCCGAATAGCGTAAAACTGCACTAACGTGCAATGGCGAAATCAAAACGCGAAACATGAAAAAGCGAAGAAAAAACATAGTACTAAAACAAAGCAAGAGTTACAATAGCCGGTTGTACGGCGGGGGGGGAAAAGAAAAAAACAACAACAAAGTACGAATACAGCAAGTAAAGAGAAAAAAAGAGGGCGTCAGGGCATCCCGGGCGCCGCCCCACGAAGGCAAGCCCACCACCCGAGAGGGCATGGGAGTGGGCGCGGATAGCTCAAGGGCGGGCCTAACGGCCCGACTTCGGGGACTCGACAAGAAATGACGCAGGTCAGTAGTCGGAAGGGATAAGGACCCACGGGAGCAACGATGGTCACGCGACCGACGACGGCGGCCGGTAGCCTTGGCAGGAGCAGCAGCAGGAACCGCAATCGTGTCGTGAGCGTGAAAGACATGCGAGGTCCCAACGGAGTCCGAGGCAGCAGCAGGAGCGGTGTCAGGGGCCGATAGCAGGCCGGCTCGCAAGGAGATCGGAGCGGCGGACCTGAGAGAGACGACGGTGGACGTCGATCAGCACAGCGTTGAGACGTTGAGTCTCAGCCACGGCCACGCTATTGGGGACACCAGCGGGCGACAACAGACACATAGCCCACGTGGCGTGCTGGAGTTGCACTTCGCGGTCATACTCTTCAAGAATATCCCGGATGCTCATTGCGAAGGAAGGAAGGGATGAGAAACCAAAGTAGCGAGCGCTCTATTTATAGAAGGGGAGAAGGGGGAGCAGCTCGAACCTCGAGGAGCCTTCAAGACTAGTAAAGAGGGGATGGCGGAGGCCAAGCGCGGACGGGTGGCCCCCGAGCGCGGAAAGGGGGAGTACTGTTAATACCATGGACCGTGGACCGCGCGCGGTCGATCAACCGAACGAGCGGCCTTCGAGGCCCAGACGCACGAATGGGCCCGAAGGCGCAGAGGGGCCGGGTGGCCCATAAGGCCTAGGATCAATCATGGGATATTATAAATACCTCTCTTGGTCCATCAGGGGAGGTGGTTGACAATCGGAGTAACACTTGTAATAGGTTAGGTCGACGAGCTCACCTACTAACAAGTAGTAAACTTGGAACGAAACCAATGGTAAGCGGAACGAAAGGTAAGAACGAAAGGTAAGAACGAAAAGCGTAAGTCAAGGATTCAAGATATGAGGGGATGGGTGTGGGTCCCAATTATATATTAAACAACGACGTCCCTCTCATAACAGCACAGAAAATAAAAACCAGAGCAGGAAGCGAAGAGCAAAGAGGAGGCAGGGGGAAGATAAGAGACAGAGAGTGGTGGGATCGATGCAATCGTCAGAGCTATTCCGATTTCCGATCTTTGCTATTCTCGTAATTCTCAAGTTAAGCTCGATGTGATTTTCATCATCCCTTTCATATTTCCACTACTAGTGACTGGTAAGAATTCCGAAGATTTGCAGTTTCTTGAAGGTGTGGATGGATCTATGAATCCAATCTGGATTATTTCCGTGATCTCTTGTTTTGAATGGTGGAAAATTTTAGAATTTGATGTTTTTTCCTTTTTGTTTTCTTGTTTTAAGACAGATCTGGTGTTGACTGTTGAGATCTGTGAACTTTTTTTTTTCTGATTTGATTTCGGAAGATCTAGATGACTTGACCTTGGTGTTTCTGGCTATCTGCATGAATCCTTAAGTGTATTTGGAAAATCGGTATTGGTAAATCTAAAGTTTTCTTTGTAGAAAATGCATGTGGAGAGTTGGAGATTTTCTTTTCATGCTAATTTGCTTCGTATGTTCTGAATTATTAGATAATTAAATCAGTTTTTTTATGAACTGATTTAGCTTACTTTTTTACATTTTGTGTTCGCCATTAGCCCTGTCATTGCTGTCCAGTAGATATATCAGATTTTTATATTCTTTTTTATGTTACTTCACATTTCTCCATTGTTTTCATTAAGATAATCTACGATCACATTATTTTCAGTTTAGATTTTTATTTTTCACTGCAACGACTTCATGAATCCATGATAGACCGATTTATTTTTTCCACAACAAATTCTAACCATGAAATGTAATCATGTTTGCAGATTTTGCATGTTTTAAGTCTTATCTTGATGGTGATGGTTCTATGCCAATGACCGTCTGTTCCACGAACCTTCCTCCCTGTGTATCCACACGGAGAAAGAGGAAGAGGATTAATTGCCCTTGCTGCCAAGATCTCGAGATCATCGACTTCATTAACTTGCTCTTCCATACTTCCCAAATTGGTAATACCAGTACAAACACAAATGTCTGTGTCTGTCGTCTTCAACAACACACTAAGTAGTGAAATCAATGGAAGAAATCTAGGTGTAAAAAGCTCCGTGAGAAGACGAATATTTGTACAAACTGACACCGGCTGTGTGTTGGGTGTTGAGCTGGACCGTCGAGACAGTGCTAACACTATCAAAAGGAAGATACAGTTAGCACTCAATGTCCCAACTGACGAGAGTACGCTTACTTTTGGAGACCATGTGTTAAAAAATGACCTCAGCAGTGTTCGCAATCACTCCCCAGTTCTCCTAACAAGGAACTCACTGCAAAGGAGTTTGTCTACTCCATGTCTTTCCCCAACGGGAAAGGACACCCAACAAAGAGATCGGAGCAGCCCAATTGAGATTCTAGCTTTCCCAAGCAGATGCTCTCAGACAAAACAGCTTGTGAAAGATGTTGTGAAGGGTATTAAGAATGACATTGACCCAAAACCTGTGAAAATTGGGCTTGGAGGTGCTTACTACTTCAGGGACATCGATTATAATTATGTTGCAATTGTTAAACCAACAGACGAGGAGCCATTTGCACCTAATAATCCAAAAGGTTTCACTGGAAGAGCCCTTGGGGACCCAGGTTTGAAAAAATCTGTACGAGTAGGCGAGACGGGGTTCCGAGAGGTTGCAGCTTACCTTCTGGACTATGATCACTTTGCCAAAGTTCCACCTACTGTGCTTGTGAAGATTACCCATTCGGTGTTCCATTTCAAGGATGTGAACAACAGCAACAAAAATGTTCATAAGAGTAAGCCTAAGAAAATCAGTAAGATTGCATCATTCCAGAAGTACATGCCTCATGACTACGATGCTGGCGATCATGGTACATCAAGCTTTCCGGTTTCGGCTGTTCACAGGATAGGCATATTGGATGTGAGGATCTTCAACACAGATAGACATGCTGGGAATCTTCTTGTAAAGAATATTAAAAGTGGCATTGGAAATTTTGGTGGAGAAGTCGAACTTATCCCAATTGATCATGGCCTTTGTCTTCCTGAAACACTTGAAAATCCATATTTTGAGTGGATCTATTGGGCTCAAGCTTCCATTCCTTTTTCCGAAGATGAGCTTGAATACATTGCGAAACTTGATCCAAAGAAGGATGTTGAGATGTTACGAGAAGAACTTCCAATGATCCGTGAAGCATGCCTGAGGGTTTTAGTTTTATGCACAATCTTTCTCAAAGATGCAGCTGAATTTGGTCTTTGCCTTTCTGATATTGGAGAAATGATGACCCGAGATATCAAGGGGGCCAATGACGAGCCAAGTGAATTTGAGGTTATATGTATGGAAGCAAAGGAGATGGTTCAAGACTCCAAGCTCTATCTTGAATTTGATGCCGGGGAGGAAAAAGAATTTCAATTCGACTTAGAATTTGAAGAAAATTGTTTCGTGCCCCGATCCCCATCATCTCTCTCTTGCTATGACGGTTTCAAATTTGAAAGTATCAGAAATCCACTCTCTAAACTGGAGGATCCCCTATTTGAGGATGTAATTGAAGAAACTGAAGAAGAAGATGAAGAAGAAGAAGCCCCGAAACTCTTCTCAAGTAAGAGTGAGGATTTCACCGAAACCGGTCTGAAAGACCTTGTGTCCTACAGCAAAAACAAGAAGCTTACAACAGAAAACAGGACTGCTGAAGAGCAAATACCATCAAGCGGCTGCTTTGTAATTCTTGCTGATATGAACAAAGCAAAATGGACAGAATTTCTTGATGTGTTCCAAGACTGTCTACGTATAGCATTCCAGAACCGTGGTTGCGGTATGAATCCAAGGACACGGTTGGGTAGTTCTTGTCAGTTTTGATAAATACATAGAAAACTGAAAGCGCCTGCCAACTTCTGCAAAATGCAGTTCAAGATTTGGTTTTACCATACTTGTTGCGGTTGCTTGCTACGGAAGAAGTAAGGTAAATGCTAGTACGAGAATAACTCAATAAAGCCAGCGTGTGTTAAGTATCTATGGCCTGGAAATCGGCCTGTTTGGTTGGTAAGATTATATCTACGGTGTCAGGCTCTTTGGTAAGTTTTGTTTGTTGCATCTGATGATGAAAAGAAAGAATGTATGCACTGTGCATGCAATGCAATAGTTATGTGTTTTGTAAATATCTGCTTGTCCAGCCACCCTTACTACTTGCTAGTAAATTGAAAGTGGTGTCATTGCTTGAATTTATATTATAGTGTTCAAAAATAATTGAATATTATATTATAGGGTCAGATTCTAGTATTCTAATAAGAACCTTTAGTAAAGATTAGTAGAAAACTTAAATCTTAATCCTTCATTTCTATAATTTGATTATCAGATGTTTATTTCAAATAATATAAAAAATAGTTGTAATAACGGTGTTACTTCTATTGCCTGAAAATTATTGTATGTATAAAGAAAATTTCAGCTGTATGCATGTATTAATTTGGGAGTTAGAAAATAATAAAATCACGCTATTTCTTGGTTTTATAGATTTTTAGGTCCAATAGCGATGCAACCCAATTACCATGAACCCATTTAGGGTCCGGCCTGTCCGCATAGTACTTATTTAAAATTGATTCGTTTAAATTAAATATTTATATTATTATAAAATAGTTAATTTTTTTCAGATTTCTTTTAATCTCGTCTTCTGAAAAATAAGAAATATTTCAGTTTACACCCAATCTAATCCAGATATTATATTGAAAAATCTGACGGCAAAAAATTAAGCACCACTCTCCCATTTGGAGGTTACTATTGGTGTTATTGTCGTGACATATATAGACGGAAATAAATAAAAAATACAAATAGCACATTAGTAAGCCTCTCTTTAAAAAGGTCATTAAAGACATTGTCTTTATTTTTTAATGAAATTTTAATTAGTTCAAAAAAAAAAAAAGTTAACTTTTATAATTTGTACAATTATCATCTATTTTAATTTCATTTATACAATTATACATTATGAATAAACTATTATTAAAAAACAAGTTATATCATATATGATAATGATATATGTATATGTATATAATTTTTTAAAAATACAAGATATTTAATAAATAAAATATTTTAATAAATGTTATTCGAAATCGGATAACATTTAACTAGCTCCAATCACATTGAAAATTACTTTAACCATGAACAACCTTCATCTTCTTCAGAACACAGGTTTAGCTTGTGTTGGTACCATGGATCGCGCATTGCGCCCGGCTTGGATGATCGAGATCCAGATCCACATGAACAGCTTGGATGATCCAGATCCACATCGCACCACACTAAACCGCCGGCGCCGGCACAGCACATCCAGTAGTCACCGATGCGTGTTTCCAAATCTCAATCGAAACTGACAAGTGACAAACACAACCACCGCAAACCGGTGTGACATTCCAATCACAGACAGAACTCAAATATTACAGTTGGGTCGAATGTCACATCACACTGTCATAATGAGTCAATCTCATGATCTCGTGATCTCATCTTACCTTATTTTTATTGACAGAGTGGCATTAACATCTCTTCCACCTCCGACAGCTTACCTGCAGGCAGATCCACAGATCCAATCCATCACTCCCTATTATTAACTCCCAAACACCCAATTATTCCACCTATTACTCAGAGCCGGAGAAGGCTAATTTGGTTCCCGTCGATCTCAACTCTGTACCTTTAACAATGCGGTTCTTCTTTGCCATGGCCGTCCTTCTCCTGGCGGCGGCGGCAACAACACGAGTATGCCAAGGATACAACATCACCCAAATCCTCGAAAAACATCCGCAATTCTCAACCTTCAACCACTACTTATCTGTCACGCATCTCGCGGAGGAGATTAATCGGCGTCGGACTATAACCGTACTTGCCGTGGACAACGCCGCGATGGGTCCTCTTCTGGCTAAACATCCCACTATCTTCACTATAAAGAACGTTCTCTCCTTCCATATTTTGGCTGATTACTTTGGCTCTAGGAGACTCCACGAGATCACCCACCGTTCCGCTCTCGTCGCTTCTCTCTTCCAGGCTACCGGCGCCGCACCTGGCACGACTGGATTCGTCAATATCACCAACGTCAGAGGTGGTCATGTTGCTTTTGGTGCGGAGGATAACGGAGGTGTGCTTAACGCCAGATTTGTCAAAGCTATAAAGCAGCTTTCATACAGAATCTCCGTCGTACAGGTATATAAGTTCTTTGTTATTTTCTTAATTTAGTTATGGGCTTGATTTTCTTCTTCGATCCAGATCAGTAGTCTTCTGCACTCACCGGAAGCAGAAGCGCCAGCACCGGCTCCGGCAGAGTATAATATAACCATCCTCATGACCAAAAAAGGCTGCAAGGTGTTCGCCAATCTTGCATCCAACACCGGTGATGTAGAGAAGACATTCGAAAGCTACATGGATTCCGGATTTACTCTTTTCTGCCCAATCGACCAAGCAATGAACAAATTCATGCCCAAATACCACAAACTCACCGCCGCAGCCAAATCTTCTTTGCTTCTCTACCATGGACTTTCCGAGTACAATTCCATGCAGATGTTGAAGACCACTTCCGGGAAAGTGGGCACTCTCGCCACCATTGGGAAGACCAAGAACTACAACTTCACGTTCCAGGACACCGGCGAATTGGTGACAATCGACACCAGAATCAATAAGGTTAAAGTCAGCGGAACGGTGATCGACGAGCAGCCACTGGCGATATATACAATTGACAAAGTGTTGGAACCAAATGAGCTTTTCAAGGTCCCTGAGATTGCACCGGCGCCCAAAGCCTCCACCGTCTTGGACAGCACTTCATCAGACGACGAACCTTCTTCCGACGAAGAGGACGATTCAGACACAGATACCACCGGCGCTAGTAGTGCTCTCTTTGCCGGAGGGAGGTGGATTATTGCAGTGCTTGTAACTTCGTCAGTGTTGGCTGGATTTGTCGGTTTTTAATTTTTTACCTTGTTATCGTTATAAAAATTTGATAATTGAAAATAAATAAATAAAATTTTTCTAAAAGAAGAGTTTTCTCTAAATAAGAAATTATATAAGGTGGAGAATGATAATGCACCAATTAAATCATTTATTTTACAACGGGCTTCAGTATTGACTGAAATCCAGTCCAAGCCCAGTTAGTGGATCATCTTATTTCAGGCTCACTCATCTCTTGATTCTAAAAATTGATTATTTTGATGTTGATATTTCAGTAGATTTTTGTATTGTTAATTGAATGAATATGTTTATTAATATTTTGAATATTGATTAATAAATAAATTTAATATTTATTTTTATAAATTTTTATAATCGATTTTATTAATGAAAAATTGTAAAAATATATATAAATTATAAAATATATAATATAAATTTATAATAAAAAATTACATAATATAAGTTTATAATACAAATATAAAGTAATAAAATATAATAAAAATGTTCAACGAATCGAACCGTTCGTCGAACCTCAACCAAGATTTGGGGGTTCGTTTAAAAGATTCGGGTTAATAACCGAATCCGAACCGAACCCGAAACGAACTAAATATCGAACTTTTATTGTAACGCTATGTGTTACTGATTAACACTCAAACACTCTCTCTTGACAAATGTAATCTCCCCTCTTATTTCTACCCCCTTCCCCTGATGCCAAGGGAGGGTATTTATATATGGCCGGCCCCTACCTTCCTCATGGGACCGCCTCGATCCAAAGGCATTCGGCCCTGCGTAGCGTGCGGTCTATGGATGTCGATTTGAATATTTGATGCTATTATTCTGACCTGGCCAAAATACTAAACGCATCATTTTTTTTTTTTGTTAAAAGTACTTTGTTATAAATAATGAGAGTTTTAGAGCAATTAAAATTTAAGATTCGTTAATTATTCTACCTGGCTGCCCGGCAGTTAGCTACTGCTAACCTCCGTTCTCTTTGTCATGGATGAGCATGATGAGGGCATCCCAGTGGAGCAATGCCCTCACCTCCTTGTCCGTCCTACACTTCTGTTTGAACTTTGCTTCTTCAAACTCGATTCCGGCCATCTCGATGCTACGCCTAAGCACCTGTTGTCTGGTTCCGGCCGTCGCTTGCATTCTTCTCTGGTTTCTTTTCTTCCACATGTGAAACAGAACTATGCCCAACATATTCCACTACAACCTCCACATCGGAGAGCTGAGTGTGGTTTTATTGATCTCGCGCGCTACATCCTCGAACGATGTCAAATCTTCTGTCTTCACCAGAGCTCCGGCCAGTGGCCTCCATTGCCTCCTTAAGGGTCCACTTCGAGAATTCGTACCCGAAGAACAGGTAATTGATTGTCTCTTGTTCTCGTTCACACAGTGTGCATTTGTCGTCAATTGACATACCCTGCCGAATTAGCCTATCCTTCGTGGGCAGGTTTCCACACCAAACTCTCCATAAGTTAGTGCGACCTTACCTATCCTGTTTGCCCAGATTTCTCTAGCCAATTCATCTTTCGGGAATTCCGCCCGGAGGGTAGCCACGGCGTTCTTGATTGAATTTCCCCCGACTTTTTCAATCCAAATTTTGGATTTGTTTGGTCTCAGTAACGGAATGTTGCCTTCCATGCCGAAGAGTCTCCTTGACGCTTCTCGATTTGGTTCATTGGACGTTCCTTGATATAACGCTTGCCCATCCAGGCACTCCATATCCCATCCCCTTCCTACATCCGACACGCCCTGTCAACGATCGCGGCCAATTGGGTAGCCTTGTAACCTCGTACCCCCATTCCTCCCTATTTTTTAGGCTTGATCATGTTTGCCCAAGCCAGCTCCTTCTGCGCTCTCCAAATAACTTTGTAGGTAATGGTCTGGATTGCATCCAATGCTTCTCTGGGGACAATACTGCTTTGGATCAGGTAGCCGAACTTTCCTTGGAAGAACAGGTCGACGAGCTGGACTCTTCCGGCATAAGACAACTTCTTTCCGCTCCATCTGGTCAGTAAGTTCTTAAGTACGGCTAGCAGTCTATCGCAGTCACGGTATCTTATTAATTTCCCCGTGAGCGGAGTTCCCAAGTACTTAACTGGTAATTCTTTCCCCTGGAACCCGAGGATCGCATCTAGCTCTGCTCAGTCTGTCACCCTTTTGGAAAATATCACGCAGCTCTTCTCGGAATTGATTTTGAGGCCGAGAATTCATCCACTTCTTCTCACAATTGATTTTGAAGCGCACCAGAATTTAATTTAATTGGGTCTGTTTGGATAACTGGGTATCTATATAATTTTATTTTTATTTTGGGTATATATATAAATTTTATTTTATTTTTGGGAAGTGGAGCAAGGAGCCGGGAATAAAAGTTTGACCTTTAGGTTTACACTGTGAAGGCCATCGGGCGTTAGTTTAGTTTGAGAATTGAGATCGATTGAAGGAGTGAGAACTCAGCATTCCAAAACATTCTAGACCTCATACCGGAATATAATCGATTCCTACGCATCCAAACAGGATCGATATAACGAGAGAAACACATCATCTTCGGAATCGGAAAAAGGGTAATTACTGAAGCTCAAAAGTTTTATTTTTTTTCCCTTTTTTCGATTTATAAATTTTTCGGATTTGAAATCGGGGTAAAATCTCAATTGTTAAATCTACCATGAGTGTCATCTGATCGATGCAACAGCACCAGTTGGTTGGAACTCTGTAGGTTTCAGCATCAACCCTAGTTCTATTTACTTTTAGATCAAAATGGCGATTTTTATTTTTGAAAAATGGATTATTGGTCGATGCTCTTCCTCTGTATCTAATCTGCATCTCTCTTCAAGTTTATTGTAAAATTATTGCATCTGAATGATCGACCGAACTGTGATGTGCAGATGGAAGGTCGTGCGTTGAGATTTACGGCTTTAGTTACATTTGCCCTTATTTTGAGTTTAGATCAAGTGGTTGGAATTAGATTCGTCATTGATAGGGAAGAATGTTTCTCTCAATCGGTCCCATACGAAGGAGACACTGTTCGAGTTTCCTTTGTCGTTGTCAAGGGTGATTCATCTTGGCATTTTGAAAATGATGGCGTCGATCTTGTGGTATGAATTCGTTACACTGTCCTTTCTTTACTAATGCTCAAACATGATTCTTATTTTTGCTTACTTGTGTTTGAAGTAGATCCCCTAAAATTTGTTAGATTTGAATCCACAATGCATTTTCTAATCATTCCATTTGTTGGATTTCTCTTATTAGAATCACAGATCTTGGTCTATTAAAATGTTTCATTTCAAAAACAAAACAAAAATTCCTGATTTGATGGTTGTATTTTTTGCATGAAACAAAACTTCCATTAATTAAAATAAGGGTGGTACCTTTGATTACATTAGAGAAGAAAAAAGAAATGAGGAAGATGGGGTGTGTGCCCCATCGACTCTCTTCTATATACCTATAAACCTCAGTAGCCATATGACTAAGTTAATTACCTCAGAAGATTGGTTTCCCAAACTTGCATGGTGGTCTCCTCCAATTGTGAACAAAAGCTTTTCTTGTAAATCTTTGATCTAAATGAGAGCCTGTTGTCTCTTATGATCCCATTGAACAGGACCTCAGGTAGCCTTAGTGTATGATTCCTTAGCCTCCTGTTTCTCTCAGCCCATATGTGCCAAGTGAGGCCTCCCAATGCATTCCAGCTTAGGCCCCATGGGGAAGAGTGGTGAGTGAGTTTCTGAATGGCCTTTGAGACATCCCCAAGTTTTATATCGTTTGAGATTTTCCAGATTGTGTTGTTGAGAAAGTCCATGATCATAAGAAGAACCTTCCTAGTGCATTCACAATTGAAATAATGGTGGCTAATGGATTATTCTTCTTTTTCAGATATCTTGCATGTGGTCTGAATTTGGACTCCCCATGCCCTGAGCATTGTAAAAAAAATTAGCGTCTGCCATTTGGCTCTGTTATATTTATTGTTTATCTGTTTTTTGTTATGTTTAGGTTAAGGGTCCATCAGGTGAACAGTTACATGATTCTCGTGATAAGACAAGTGAGAAGTTTGATTTTATAGTTAAGGAAAAAGGGGTTCACAAGTTCTGTTTCACAAACAAATCTCCCTATCATGAAACTATAGACTTTGATGTACATGTTGCTCACTTTGCATACTATGAGGAGCATGCGAAGGATGGTAAGGCCCTGTTTTTTATGGTTTTTCAATTCCGTTTAGAATAATGAACCATCCTTTATATTTTGTTGTTTTGAAATTGTACAGAGCATTTTGCCCCTCTTTTTGAGCAAATTGCCAAGCTGGAAGAATCCCTCTACAATATACAATTTGAACAACATTGGCTGGAGGCACAAACTCACCGACAATCACTGGGTATGGGTGTATAGCCTCTCTCATCTTTCTTAATTTTGCCTATTGCTAGAAATAATGTAGACATGTAGTAGAGCAGTGTTGTGTAATTTTTCAATTTTTCTCTCTCTCTCTTTATACTAATGGATTATGAATGGGTGCAGTGAATGAAGGGTTGGGTAGAAGGTCAATCCACAAGGCTCTTTTTGAAGCAGCCGCACTGATTGGAGTCAGTATGCTTCAAGTATACCTTTTACGCCGTCTTTTTGACCGCAAACTTGGCACTTCCAGAGTGTAAGACTTCTTTATTAGAGTAAGGTATGTGTATTATTTAATGTCGCGGATCATTTCTTTCTTCTTACTGCATTTCTCAGTTTACGTTACTTTTCTGTTGTTATAAACTTGTATTTCCATTATTTATATACAATACATACATTATAAGCAGTTGACTTAAAATCAGGGCAAGTAATGGTCAGAAATTTGTAATTGCGAGAGTTGTGTTTTTCTTAATACAGTGGAAACTCCAGCCCTCTTAGAACTCGTTGTTTGATCATATTAGTTAGTTGCTTTCAAAATCACAAAAAAAAAATACAAAGTAGTTTGTGATATAAATTGCATATTGATATTCATTTTGACAGAGTAAACAGTATTGCAGTAGTCACATTATGCTTCAAAAACAGAGCATAAACCTATTCATAATTCTACATTTCTACATTTGTTGATAAATATTCAGATTTGTACCAACATTTGTTAATAATTTGACATTGGTTCATGATTTTGTTGAGGCAGAAGAGTCCATTCTGCTACAGCAGAAGAGCCATTTCTTCTGCGGAAAAAGGATATGAAAAAATCAGAAGAACCATATGAAAAAATCAAGGGGATGTATGAGTTATTAAACAGTGCACTAACAACAGTACTGGGCTTTTTAGGTGTGGTTTTTGTAGGTGTATCTCTAGTATAAGCGGTTGGTTGTTCAGAGCCTAACTGACGTCCAGGAGTATTGTCACTCTTCTTCTCATCTCTGGCTTTGTTGAAGATCATAGTGAATCCCTCAGAAGATGCAGGATTATTGACATCCCACTCACCAAACTTGGGCAGAGAACTGCCTGTATTCTGCAATCACTCGTTTTTAGGGGTCAATAAAATAGAATCAAACCTGAAAGGTTGGAGCTAGCTATTCTTGCAGCATGTACAGGAATCGGTTAAAGAACCCACCAAATAAAAATCCTTCCTTTATCCATACCGACATGGCGGCGGCATACAAAGGAAAACCAACCACAATAAAATATAAACAAACGCAACTTACCGACATGAATAATGAATTCCTCGGAGATGAGAGTGAGAGAGAAGAGGGGAAAAAGGAGCAAGAAGATATCTAGATTTTTTTTAATTTATTGGGTAGGAATAAACTAACATGTGGGTGAGATGTGTTGTCAATGCCTAGTAGTAATTAGTAGAGTCAGGTTGTCAATCCTCTTAAAATAAAAATGATACTCGCGTTAGGGGCTCACACACAACTTTCTGGTGTTCTCTTTCTCTAGTAATTATCAATCTACCGGGAAGTACTTATAGGATTCCTTCATGGGCCTTCTGAACCTCTACCGGTCCTGGCTTGTTACTCAGGCGAGGAGGGTTTGTGGCATGTTCGGCCCGTGATCCGTTTGGACGGGTCTCAGTACATGTGTAAGTTTTTATTTAGTTTTAAAATAATGAGATCTCACTTGAATTTCATTGTAAATAAATGCTTGTATATTTTTCGACCAACTATTTTATTAAATAACCAAGAAATAAATTACAGTAATTAGTTCATTAGATTTAGATGGCTTCTTCTCCTTTGGCGTATTTTCAATTTTCGAAATCATAATGTCCATAGACCAAATACATATTGAAATTGGTAAATTACTTTACTTTTTAACAATTACGTTGGTAAATTGATTACAAACTTTAAATTTGTTGAAAGTTTTAATTTTACGTGATTTTGATATATCATTTGAAATTATATATTTCTATTTGTATAAAAAATTTGCTGAATATTTTTAGCATTTGTCTTAATATTTTTTTTGAGAATAGATCTAAAATATTATTTTCTATTACAAAATTTATGCAAATATCTTTGAAAGTCAAAACGATCAAAATTAAGAAGAATGTTGACTTGGGTTAAAATCAAGATCGTTTGATACATCTTAAATTTTTTAACTTTTCACATAAATCTACAAATTTCAGAAGAAGAAAAATACATCTCAGTCAATCTAGTACAGATATTAGATTTGAGAATTTTACGAAGGCTGCACAAAAAGTCACACATCACTCTCCTCCTTGAAGACAACTATGAAATGTTATTGGTTATTTGTCTTGGCATATGCGGACCGAAAAAAACTAAAAAATCACGTTAGTAGGTCTCCTGAGGTAGTCTTTAAAAAGATTATTAAAGACATCAGTTTTTCTTTTGATCTGAAGTGTTACAAGAAGAGTTATTGTCACCCTTTGGAAACATCTATGATGAAAGTATAAAAGACCAACCTCCTGAGACAACATATTTAGTTATTATATAATTAAATTACATAGTTTAATAGAAAAGAGTCGATGAGTTTTTTGTTCATTTTTATTTGTTTTTGTTTTATATATATAGGATCAGCTTCTAGTGAGAACCATAAAAATGAAAATTTTGCATCTTGACCCTTACGATTTAATGGTGATTTATATTGTTTATTATTTAAATCATTTAGGGGTGAAGATCCCCATGTAGATATTTCAACGGTCGTGATCTGGTTTTTACAGAGTTCTCTTATACCATGTTCTCACTAGAATCGTTCTCTATATTTATATATTCTATGTAATTTGGACATTGTTTTTATTTTTTAATGAAATTTAATAAACAAAAACAAAAAAAATACATCTCAGTCATCTGTCATTTTCAGATTTTGAGAGATTACTTACATTGATGTAACATATAAGGAGTGCAAAGATTCCGTTTTTTTAGATGGATGCTTTTTTTTTTATATAAAGCAATCAAGTGACCTCTCGCAATCAAGTTTAAAATGTGTCAATTTGATCGCTGGGTATTGAATTCATGCTGTTTCATTGTTGTGTTTGAAAATACCAGTCATAAAATGAAGATAACATGCATGAAAACTTTATGATGTTTTATGAATTATGACAAATTCTAAGTTTCTAACCATTGAATTGATGATTCATGAAATTAAAGACAGAGTAAACAAAAACATAAACACACAACAGAGTGGATTAATACACACAAAATAACTGGGTAACTGCAAACAAAGGTTGAAGTCAAAATATTATCAAGTTTAAACACAGTGAGTGACACAGAGACAAACAGGGAGTCAGTCAGTCAGTCAATTAAGGTTCGTTTGATTGCTGCTCGAAATGAGGCCTGATGAAAGTTCTCCTCCACCATACTTCAAAGGCTCTTTGAAGATTGGGGCAATTATCTCCCACCTTCAAGAAGCTTCCTAACCATGACAGCAACATACTTTGTTGATCCTCCAAAGGTAATGTAAGGATTGTTTTGCCGATCCCTTCCTCCACAACCTTCCGATCGAAAGACCTGCAACCGTGTTGCAGCCAGTTGTAATCTTCAATCAGTGGCTGCAGCCAAATATGTAGAAGCATGTATCGGGTATCCTTTGAGGGAAGCATTTCTCCTCTTCCTATTCCAACATAAAGTCTAGCAGTAACACAGCTCACAAGGTGCCGGGACACAATAGTAATCTTACTATGAAGTGTCGCCAACTCACTCTCGTTAGCCCACATCTTCGCAAACTCATCACCAACACGTCTGTCCGCCATTATCTCAACTAACCATAGAAGATTATCGGCTTCTAGAGATATCTGCCGCACAACAGGATCTTTGTCATTCAAAGATTTATCCGAAAATCCATCTTCTGATGCTTGTCTGAAAACATTCAATAATGAG
Source organism: Zostera marina (assembly GCA_001185155.1). Taxonomy (NCBI): domain Eukaryota; kingdom Viridiplantae; phylum Streptophyta; class Magnoliopsida; order Alismatales; family Zosteraceae; genus Zostera; species Zostera marina. The sequence goes on along the minus strand of LFYR01001024.1, from coordinate 46,882 downwards.
TCTAAGCAGCTGCGACAGTACCTGTATAATGTTTCCACACATATGTCTACAGATCCATTAATCACAAGACTGTTCTCCCTCAGAAGTTTAAGTACCAGAGACTTCATATCACGGCGACCTCTGTCATCATTGCTTCTGAGTACAAGTTCCATAATCTGTGCTAGTGTTTCTTCTTTCGGAGCATGAGGTATCTCAGAAGACACTCGTTTTAATATGGGACTTACTCCAAAATTATCATTCTGATGAAGACCACGAATTGAAGACAACACACGTTCTTCTTCCTCGCCAACCCAAGGTGCAGCTTCCAAGTACTCCAAACATGATTTTATGCAAGAATGGAATCCAAGTGATTCTGCAACCTGCAGTGGAAGTGAAATGCTATTTGTTCTCTTTTAAGTGTAAATTTTCAAATCGAAAAGTAAACACTACAAACCTTTAGAACACGCAACACACGTGTAACACTAAGTTTGATCAATCTTTGCTTCATTTCTCTGCAGTACATCAGTCCTACTGTCTCTACATAAATCTCAACGTCTTCGCAATCTTCGATTTCAATAAACAACATTGGAAAAGACTCTCTAGAAAATTTCTCATCAAAGAAACTGCTATGATTTGCAAGAACGCTTTTATGTACATTCATTCGCACAACAATGTTCTCCTTTCCAGATACAAGTACCCTCACATCACTTGTCTCCTGCTGCCCAAACCCAACAGATATTTTCCTCTGGGGATTATTTTCAACAGGGGATTTTGTTGCTCTGTCTGTAGCAGGTGCCAATGCAGGTGAGGGAGTAAGTGCGGGACTAGAAACTTCAGACGGAACACATTTCTGTTCATTAGAAACATTCCTTGACCTTGAAGAGTTGGGATTTTGTTTCTTTCCAACTTGTTGGGTATTACTCTTCTGCGAGGATGATTTTTGTGAAGATGTCATTGGAGATGAAGAAGGTTTGGATTTTGTTTGATTCATCTGGCTCTTGAGAGTCTTCTGAAAGGCTGCAGGAGACGGACAGCACCAAAAACCTTCTGGAGTTACAGCAATAGGAACATTTCTAATCCTTGTGTGGCCTGTTTCGGACCTCCGAACTCTCAGATCAGCCATCTTTTTTGTACCAAGTTACAAAGACCTAAACTGCGGCAGTTTGAGGCTATCAAGCCTTTGAGTCGTTAGTTACAGATGAAATCGAAATCCTAGACAATGGCACATGTTTTCTGAAGATGCAAGAAGAGGAAAGAGTCTCACAAGAGCCAACCTGCATCAAAAATTCAAAACTAAGGAATGCCATGTGAAAGAAAGAAAACACAAAACCACGACCCGTGACGAAACTGAAGATGTGGATTACAGTAAACATTATTATCAAATTTAGGAATCGCTAGAAGAAGAAGAAAGAAACCATTTTTATTTTGGACGATTCAAGAACAGATCAACTGCATTAGCTGGTGTAACAAATTTCAAAGAAATCAAACGAAGAAAACCCCAAAACAAGCAAAAGAAGAAGAGAAAGAAAGAAAAAGAAAAAGAAAAAAAACACAAGATCTTACCCCTCTTAGGCAGGCTATCAGGTAAAAGCGCAAATGAATTCCTGCCAGATGCCACCCAAAAACCCAAAACGTGCAACCTCTTCTCCAATCTCAAAGCAACCGAAGAAGATGAAGAAATCTCCACAACCACCCACCCACCTCTTGAAACCGATTAAACCTGAAAAGAAATAATAACGGAGACACCGTGCTGCTTGAAGAATGATACTGACATTCGACTGGTGGTGGAACAAAAAGAAAAGTCAAGAACCAAAGAAGATTATCCGCTGCTGAAACCCTGGGGCTTGTTACAGTAGTGACGATGATGTCGGGAGTGGAAGAAAGTGGTAATGAATAAGGAAGAAATTGGGAATTGGGAAGAGATTAAGAGAAGAAAAAATCAAGTTTTGTTTAATATTTTAGTGATGGAATAAAACAAGCAACCAAGCCGTCTTGCTGTCTTAGTCACATTCTCAAAAACGGAAACAGAGGATTAATTAAGTTATAAGTGAAGGGGAATAACAGTCCAATATTTAGGCATTGGAATGTGGTCAATTCCAACCTTTTCCTCTTTTTTTTTTATACCTATCTTTAATTTAGGAAGAAATTTTTGTGAGATTCTATTATCAAATTTTTTTATTTAATATTAAATATGACATATTAAATGAAGTTGCATTTGGAAAAATATTTGAAATATTGTGTTGGATAAAGGGTTTATGATTAATATCTCATCTGAAATTGACACTTTTAATTTATTTATGTGTTACATAAATAAATAAATAAATAAATAAATAAAAATTAAATCGAGACTTGAATCTTGGACCATAAGTCCACAATATCTATATTTAATTCAAAAAATTATTTCACATTAGTCGTCTATTTTTTAATTATAAAGTATTTAATGTTGTATAAAATCAACCTTCAATTTTAATTACGATTAATCAAGATAGATTGTTAAAAATTATCTTTATTTTTTCAAAAAAAAAAAACAGTTCAGTCACATAAATAGTTATTAACAGTTATCAATTATGACAAATTTCAGATGATAACCATTTACATGATAACCATTGCGAAATCAAGATCACTTAATATAATACAAGATATTAAATATTAATTATTCGACAGAGTATGGAGGAGAGAATATTAATAACGAAACTAATTATTTCTTATACTATTTAAAGTTTGAACACATAAAATTTAAGTTTTCAAAAGATCTTTTATAGTGAATCTAATCTGAAATTGACCATATTTAATTAAAACTAACTTCAATCTTTATGCGAGATATCAAAAATAAGAGATTTGATTTCAATTGTCTATCTTTCTCGAGATATGATTCGACAAAAATTGATAATGATGGTAAATCGTAAGATAAAAAATTAATGGTAAGATAAATGATATCTGATGAATAATATCTCCCGTTTCATATTTTTAATCATACCTACACAACAGGTCCGTAGCTAAACATTAAACAGTAGATATCATTTTTTTTAACATTAAGAATCTTTATGGCTGATTTCTTCTTTATTTCTTGACTATACTAATTAATACTGGTGTTCAGTATTCCTCAACACCACACTTGAAGACAACGCCAGTTTGTTTGGATTTGATGTTTTGGTTTCTCTTTATTTTGTGTTTGCCTTTATTCTTTAAAAAAAGGTTGATAAAGAAAGAAGCAATCAGTCGAAAACAAATCATATGCTTTTGACCTCTTTTTATTTGGTATCAACTATCTTTTACCAACTTCAGACATGGTTGGAATTTGGAGCAGATTCTCCCCAACACCATTCATTATTTATTCCATGTAAAAAAAAGAGCTTTAAAATACTGATGACATCCATATTCATTGGATGAAAGAAAATATCCACTCTTACTTTTATAATAGTATTTGCAAATTCTACTACTGCCACACAAAACGGAATTTATACACTGTGGATCACGGTCCGCGGGTATATACATAAAGCATTTCTAGTGCGTTCCGCCGAACCTACGGTCATCGGAATCACAGACCACGATGGAATTCCACATTGGAACCACGACCACGACGGAACCACTGCGGTCCTTGACGGAGGTGAGGTGCGGTTCCTCACCTCTGCTGTCCCATAAAGAATGTGGCTGATACGTCATATTTAAAACTGACTGTATATATATACAAAATAAATCAGCTGCGAATGCCTTCGCATTCTCTGACAATGCGAAGGCATCGCAGCCTTCCAAAATTGAGGAATTAATCCTCACCATTAATGTTTCACTGGTTGCCAACCGGTGAAACTTTTTTCCGCAACATGTGGGTTGCGTCAGTTTGCAACCCACGTGTAGTTTTATATATTTTTATTATTATTTTTTTCGTTTTTTTTCTTCCACGTAGCTTCTATTCTTCTTTTTGTTTTATCTTATCCTGTTGTATTTTTTTTACCATCTTTTTCCCATTAAATGACTTTGACATCCATCAACCATCTACTACCACCTTTATGTCTTCATCGTACTAGTGTTGATTTTTGTTTCGACAATACTTATACCTTAGTCATGTAATGCTTCCTTTTTTATCGTTAATGCTAAAATTTTAAAAAAATGTCAAATCGTGTTAGGCTTCTATCTTTTTATCTTACATCTTTTTTCATTTCATTCTTTACCCATCTTCAACCTTCTTGCCATCTGAAGTTTTTCACAGAGTATTGCATCTTCATCTCATTTTCTCCCCTCAATCTAAAAATCTGTTTTTAGTCTTCTTCTTCTTTGGTCATATCTATTCATAACATCAAGGTATATATGTCTCTAAATTCATTAAATGTTATTGATCAATCATCACCTTTACAACAACCTAACATTGAGCCTCAAAACACCATTCATTTCTCTCCTAATTCCTCCTCTAATTTTAGACTGTCCAGACTGGTTATTTCAAGTAATATCTGGTCTGTCTTGAATTACTCCATGATCTTTGTTTATGTGTGTTTGCCCTGGGGTGATTTTTTCAAAACAGTCTGCCCTGGGGTGATGTTCTTCTATTATTTCATTAAAAACCTTTTGTAGTGGGAAGATGTTTTCTGTTTTATTATTTGGATCAACTTTGAATGTAATTTGATTAAAAGGAAAAATATCCTCTCTAAAAACTACATCCCTACTTATGTAGAATTTTTCATCTTCTAGACAAAGTACTAAATACCCTTTTATGTTGGGAGGATATCCCATGAATATCCCTTTGAAAGTTCTTGGAGAGAACTTGTGCTCTCTATTATGTGTTGTTGCATAACATAGGCAACCAAAAGTTCTTAGAAAATTATATTTTGGTTTTTGTTTATGTAGAATTTCAAAAGGGGTTTTATTATCTAGAATCTTTGATGGGATTCTATTTATTATGTATGTGGCAGCCAATATGCATTCTCCCCAATATTTTAGGGGAATATTAGCTTGTATGTGTAGAGACCTAGCTATATATAGTAGGCATCTATGTTTTCTCTCAACCCTTGCATTTTGTTGAGGATTGTAAGGACATGTGAGTTGGTGTATGATTCCAAAACTCTCAATCATATCTTTGAATTTATTTGATTTGAATTCTCCACCATTATCACTTCTTATTATCTTTATATTTTTAGAAAAGAAGTTCTTAACTTTGAATATAAATTTTCTTATGCAATCATAGGCAACAGATTTATCTTTTATTAAAAAAATCCAAGTTGTTCTACTTAAGTCCTCTACAATGGTTAAAAAATATTTGAAACCATCATGAGTGGTAATTGGGAACTTACCCCAAATATCTATATGAATTAAATCAAATAGATTTTTACTCATTGTAATACTTGTTGTATATTTGAGTTTGTTTTGTTTAGATAATGGACAAACATCACAACTTTTATTTGAAAAGGATTCTTTATTACAATCATCTAAAATAGAATTTTTATTTGAAATACAAGGTAAACTTTTTATTATACACTCTATTTGCTGATTTTAAGCTAGCATAACAAGCTTCTCATTGGAGATGTGTCCAAGTCTATTATGCCAAGTTCTAAAGTCTAGGGTTGTGTATGCAAAACCAGGGGGATTAGAACTGTATATATAGAGCCCATCTTGGCTCCTACCCTTCCCAATCATTTTCCCTGACTTGCTTTCCTGAAAATGACAGCTTTTATCATCAAATAATACTTTTAAATTGCTGTTTAGAGTTAATTTATTAACTGAGATTAGATTCACTTTAAATTGTGGTATATAAAAGACATCTTGTAGAACTATATCTTTGGAAAGTGTTATCTTTCCTGTGGATTTAGTTCTACACACCTCACCACTTGGAATAGTGACAAAGTGAACACCATTTTCAGTTGGTGGTTTATCAAATATCTGAAGATTCCCTGTCATGTGTTGGGAAACTCCAGTATCTATGATCCAATATGTTTTTAGATTTATCACATTATATAAGTGATTTATTTTAAAATTTAAAATATTTGAAAAATAACTCATATCATTGTTCTTCAAGAAGTCCTTGAGCATTAAGATTTCTTCATTAGACATTCCTGGAATGATAGAGTTTGAGGATGAGGCTTGATTTGCAGACTCAATTTTGGGTTTTTTAAACTTGTTTCCTTTCTTGAAATTCTCCTTATTCTTGTCATTTGGGAATCCCACAATATGGTAACAATCTTTTCTGATGTGTCCATAGAACTTACAATTATCACAGTATTTGGAAGTATCTAATTTCTTCCCATTTTTGCCATATAAACCTTTATCTTTATCTTCCTCTTTTTCATTTGTTCTTTTAGCATATAGGGCAGAAGATTCCATAGGTTTATCATTTTTAGTTCTAAAAATAGTTTTCTGTTTTTCCTCTTGTATGATGAAATAAAACAGTTTACTCATATTTGGTAGTTTATTCATGTTTACTAATATTTGAAACTGACTGTATATATATATATACAAAATAAATCAGCTGCGAATGCCTTCGCATTCTCTGACAATGCGAAGGCATCGCAACCTTCCAAAATTGAGGAATTAATCCTCACCATTAATGTTTCACTGGTTGCCAACCGGTGAAACTTTTTTCCGCAACATGTGAGTTGCGTCAGTTTGCAACCCACGTGTAGTTTTATATATATTTTTAAATTTTTTTTTTTCGATTTTTTCCTTCCACGTAGCTTCTATTCTTCTTTTTGTTTTATCTTATCCTGTTGTATTTTTCTTACCATCTTTTCCCCATTAAATGACTTTGACATCCATCAACCATCTACTACCACATTTATGTCTTCATCGTACTAGTGTTGATTTTGTTTCGACGTTGCTTATACCTTAGTCATGTAATGCTTCCTTTTTTATCGTTAATGCTAAAATTTTAAAAAAAATGTCAAATCGTGTTAGGCTTCTATCTTCTTATCTTACATCTTTTTTCATTTCATTCTTTACCCATCTTCAACCTTCTTGCCATCTGAAGTTTTTCGCAGAGCATTGCATCTTCATCTCATTTTCTCCCCTCAATCTAAGAATCTGTTTTTGGTCTTCTTCTTCTTTGGTCATATCTATTCATAACATCAAGGTATATATGTCTCTAAATTCATTAAATGTTATTGATCAATCATCACCTTTACAACAACCTAACATTGAGCCTCAAAACACCATTCATTTCTCTCCTAATTCCTCCTCTATATATATCACACCACCCTCATATCGTCCACTCCATGCCCAACCATTGATTCCACCCACACAGCGTTCTAGACCTCAGTGTAATGTTAGTCTCGATTTTTACTCTATCCAAACCGAAAATCCATTTTATTGTAATCCTAATGAAACCCAAGGTAATGTACAATGTTCAAGAATCGATGATTTTCCACTTATTCCTAATGTTAATTATGTTCTTCATCAAAACCATGACACTCCATTAGACAATCTGCGTACTCCTATTTCTTCTGAGAATAATGATTTAACTGGACAACCTAATGCTATTACTTCTTCAGTCAATGCTTCTCCTAGTTTTTTCGTTCCCAAACAACCCACTGATATTAATTCTTCTTCAGACAATGTTAAATTAAATTCACCACCTACTTTTGGTCAATTTTATTCCTCATATTCTGTTGCTCTTGATCAATATTATGATTATGCGTCGAAAATGGGTTTCTCCGTTCGTTTGGGTTCTACGAACTATAAAACCAGTAAGGATGATGGTAAAAAATTTTTAGTTATGAGACGATTGTTGTGTTCAAAAGAAGGAACAGTTGACCTATTACATCCTCCTAAATTAGACAAGCGACGTAAGAATGCAATTTCAAGGTGTAGTTGTGCAAGCATTAAAATAAAGAGAAAAGGTATGTCTGAAGTATGGATTGTTAACATATTGTTCTTAAGCACAATCATCCTCTCACCACACCATCAAATGTACGGTTCTTTCCCATAAATCGTTCGATATCCTCTACCTCAAGATTGTTAAACGATGAGCGCGCTTCAGTAGACAGAATACTCGAAATCCGGCGACCTTGGCTCGCCGGACGGGGAACAATCAAGCTAGAAGTGGGGTAGAATTAGGGTTACTCGAACTACCTAATTCTCTTTCTATTAACACTGTAGCAATGTAATTAGTGTTAACTGTATCATTAACTCTATCAAAATTGTATATTACATCACACTTACACTTCTGTATTAATAGTTAGCTTTTCATTAACTAATTAACTAATTAGCAGCTAACACAACATTAACTAAACTAACTATTTAACTGGATCTTTAATTGGGTAGCAGTCCGGATCTGTTAGCCCGATTCTTCTTATTTTAATGGGTAGAATTGCAGTTAAGCCCTAGTACTCTTATGTAATTCTCGAGTGTCTTTAAGTGGTTAAAGTTGCACTCTCGCCCTCGTGCTTCTTCATATTTACCGACTGCCTTTAAGTGGTGAATTTTGCCTCTTTGACCTTGCAGCTTCTTCTCTTAGGCAAAACGTCACGATCTTGTGTTTTATTTAATTACACATAGATCCAGTTCAGTAAGTGTTTTATATTAATCATCTTCTGATTACTCTTTTAATCCAGTAATCTTCTGATCACTCTTTTACTCCCCCCTCAAGCTCTGGAGTAAATGTTTATGACTCCAAGCTTGACAGAAGAAGATGTGATCTCAACCTCACCCAAGGGCTTAGTAAACATATCTGCTAATTGGAATTTAGTTCCAACTTGTTTTAGGGAAATCACTCCTTGGGTAATTAATTCTTTAATAAAATGGCAATCAATCTCTATGTGTTTTGTTCTCTCATGGAAAACAGGGTTATTAGCTAGGTTGATTGTTGATTTGTTATCACAATATAGTGTTGTTGTTTTAATGTTTGTTTTAAAATTCATTTCTTTTATTAGTTGATGTATCCATATCACCTCACAAGCTGTTTGAGCTATTGCTCTATATTCAGCCTCACAGGAGGATCTTGAGATTATGGCTTATTTCTTAGATTTCCAGGATATTATGGAATTCCCGATTAGGATACAAAAGCCAGTTACAGACTTTCTATTTATCTGGCAGCCAACCCAATCAGAATCACAATAAGCATGGATACTTAAATCCTGATTTTTCTTATAAATGATGCCCTGCCCAGGGGCTCCTTTGAGGTATCTTAATACTTTGAATAAAGTTTTTAAATGAACTTCTTTTGATTCACTCATGAACTGACTGAGCCAGTGGACTGCATAGCTTAAGTCAGGTCTAGTTATATTTAGGTATATTAGTTTGCCAACTAGTTTCCTATAGAATGTTGGATCTTGGATTTGTTTAGACTCATTTTTGAGGTCTATATTTCTTTCCATAGGTATTTTGGATTCTTTTGCACCTGAGATGCCACTTTCCTCAAGTATTTCCAAGGCATATCTCCTTTGAGACAAAAAGATTCCTTCATCTGAGTATGATACCTCAATTCCTAGAAAATAACTTAATTTTTCAAGATCTTTTAGTTTAAATTTATTTTCTAACTGTATTTTCAGAAATCCTATTTCTAGCTCATTGCTGTCTGTGATGATTATATCATCTACATATACAACTAGATAAACTATGTTTTCATTCTTTTCTCTTATGGAGAGAGTAGTCTGATTTGACTTGTGAAAACCTTATTTCTAGGAGTGTAGTTCTTAACTTTTCAAACCAGTTCCTAGAAGCCTGTTTAAGGCCATATAGTGACTTACAGAGTTTGCACACTCTTTTATCTCCTTCTTGGAGTAATCCTTGGGGTGGTTTTAAATATACTTCCTCATGGAGATCTCCATGAAGGAAAGCATTGTTAACATCTATTTGATATAGATTCCATCTTTTATGAGCTGCTAGAGCAATTAGAATCCTCACTGTTGTCATTTTTGCAACTAGTACAAAGGTTTCATAAAAATCAAAACCTTCTTTCTGAGAGAATCCCTTT
>LFYR01001024.1:0-29401 GCA_001185155.1 Zostera marina | reverse complement strand
GAATGAAGAGTGCCAAAGAAATTTATCGTGACCCTAATGTACCAAAGTAGCTGTCTCAAAGTAGTCAACCAAGGAGGTAGATGCTGCTATGACTTTTTATAATGACATTTTGTTTCTTACCCAATCATCAGAACAAATTTTTTGTAATGCAATAGATGCTTTACGAATAATTGAAATGCTATTATGTTTCTGCACAATGATCATGGGTCAAGGTATCCTTAATGCTAGTAACCTACCTACTAATGCTATTATTGCTTGATAATGTTGCAAATGAACAGAGGGTTAGATATCCTAACTGCTTATAATTAATGTTTTTTCAGTGTTTGATAATGCTAATGCTGTTAAATTAATTAGTTAATGATATAACATATACTAATAGATGTACTATTTACTAATTCACTTGTAATAAACACAATACCCTAACAGACATAATCTAAGCTCTTTGCTTGTAATGTAAGTAGCATTTAACATCTAGAAGAGCAGCGCGAAGAATATCATATACGATTTTGTCAGCCATTTGATCTACATCTTTTCTACTCCATAGCACGGTGTCCCCCATGACTATATAATTCATTGTCGTGAGAACATATATACACTTCGCTGTCTGAAGTCATCTTGAATGATGCTTGAGAAAAATCTTCCACCTGTGTTGTTAGCCAATGAGATTTGTGATGGTCGGAATACACGTTCATGATGTAGTGATTCAACCATTGGACCTGCATTGAAGAGTTGATTATTTTTTCAGAAAACCCATAAAAAACTTAGACCTACGAAGGTTTAAAATTTGCGCAGTCTGTAAATTGTTTATTTAATGACTCCAATTTGCGAAACGGAGAGTAGTGGTAGAAAGTTTTCGTGCATATGGACAGATATATTAAATGCCATACTCCTTGTACCTCAATGGGGACCAATAATTTCTCGATTTTAGTCCAGTCGTCATCATCCCCATCAAGGTTATTCTTCAAAGTCCGTCATTCTTTATCAGTCAATTGTCTATTGGGAGCCTTACCATGACATTTCTTTTGCACATTTTTTCATAATTTATGTTTTCTTTCCTAATATTTGAGGTTGAAATGTATCGAAACACTTACCATTTGGATGGGGTGCAAGAATTTGACTACTCCAGGACGCATATAATCACAAATAATCTTCTTCTTCATAACCTGTATAAACATTGAAACACACTGTACCGAATTACGTTGAAGTTTGCAAACATTACCGAAATAGGTTAATTCTATCAAAGTAATTCTTTACGGTCCCTTCACCGGTATGTAGGCAGTAATAGATATCAAAGACGCTGAATCGCATGAGACGTTGTCTATGGTGAGCATCCTCTTTACTGCAGCCCTCTCTATTAGCTTGTTCAACTCGACATGCTCATCTTTTGCTAGTTTTCGTCGGGTCAATTTATTCTGGTCCACCTGATCCTTCAGTATGAGGTCATGTTTTCTTCGCACTTGGCTCACCTAAATTGTAAAATAGCATTTATTGTAAGTACATGTACATTAGTTCAATAATATGGATTTCCTTTCCTTACATGTCGATCCTTTATTCATTTTACCATAGAGCTTGGTTTCGGTCTAATAGACTGGATATGTTGTCTAGATGAAATTGGGACATTATCTAGGTCGTCGTCGCTGTCTATGATAGTAATAACAATTTATTTTATAGGTGTCGTCTCATTTTCCATGGCCTCCCTCTCTCTAACATTCCATTCCCTAGTCCTTTTTAAGATGTTGTCACCTTTATTAACGTCCCTCATCTTCTCTAAAAATATTTTAGTTTTTTCAGCTTTATCTGCAAGAACACACACTTCATCCAGGAATGCAGAATCTTCTTGTGATGAGAGATAAGTAATTTTAGGAAATCAGGAATATATGTGGAAAGATGTTATTAGAAATTATTTGAGATATTGTCATTATATCAATATTTAATCATAATTTTACCTAACATTATTATCTCGTATCAAAGCATTTTCAGTTACTATTCTAGCATTAATGCATTGACTACGTACATTAACAACTGAATTACTTTAACAGTTATTTAAACATTATAGCATTACATTGTAAATTTTTTAATAATTACAACATTACATTAACAATTATTTAAGCATTAAGTCATTGATTACGTACATTAAAATAGGTATTTTTCTCAATTACATTTGTCAAAATTACATGGATTGATTTTAGTTTCATATTGTCATAAACTTTTTCAAAAACAACTAAAATGTAGATGTTCAAAAAACATAGGAAAATTTAAATTTTTTACTAAAACTAATCATACTAATTATTTTTTCTTCCTCATAACCTTTGAGATAATTATTTTCTTCTTCTTACCTTTTCCATCGAGTCTAACCACTGTTGCTTCCTTTGGGTCTTTGTCCGCAGGATTGCAATCATCTTCATCAAAACATAAGTTGAACAGATTATTAAATAAATAGATAACCAGATGTCGGTAAAATAATTATGTATGTTTATACCTTCTGTTGTAAGATCGACCCTGTTAGATGTACTTGGGACTGCATTTCCAACCTTGTGGTCATTATCCTTTATTTTCAACTCCCAAGCCTCATACAGTTATTCTTTTACTTTCATCATGGTGGGGTAATTAGTAGACCCTTCACCTTTTACCACATAAGATGGTAATTTAAATGGCTCCCTATTGGCCTCATATATCACATGACCTGCTTTGTAACTTACATTCGGTTCCACAGAACTTACATTGACATCTTTTGAATGTACCTTGACTGCCTCAGAATCATACTTTTTTGCCTCGGATTTCCCTTTTTCTGCAACATACAATTGAAGGTTGAAAGAGGGTAGAGTAAAATTGATCCTCACTTTTTCTTTAGGTTTTTCCATAGCAGCCTGATCTTCTCCTGTAACAGCATCAGTATGAACCATAGCAGCATCTATAAGAACCGAAGCATCATATGTATGATTAGAACAAATAAGTATTCAATTCTTCAATAAATTAACAGCAAAAATATTAAATTATGTTCATCGCAATCATTATGTAGCAAATAATTAAACACCTGTTTTAACTATTTCAACTTCTTGTGCGACCTTCATTTCATTGTCATATACCTCAGCATCCTTCGTAATTGTCTGTTTTTCGACTACCACCTCTACCTGTCTTACATTATTATCATTCTTTTTAACATCTAATTGTTCAGTATCTACTATATCATTATTATCCAATATAGAGGCATTATTATGCATTATCATTCACAGTATTTATGTCATCATTGACAATCGGCTTCGAATCATCTTCCTTTACTTTAACCGCATCAACATTCTCTATATCAGCATACTTTATCGCTTGTCTTGTTTCTTCTTCATTCAATACGTCGGTTTATTCCCCAACAACCTCTTGAACAGTTATTCCTACATCATCAGAAGCTTTCTTCTCATCTACCGGTTTAATTGCATCATATTTTTCTTTTTTCCCATCTTCTTTACTCTTGTCAGCACCAATTGATTCCACTCTTGCATAACAAACATTAATATCTCTGCGAATAAATGGGTGGTTAACGAATTACTAAATTTTAAAAAAATCATTTTAGTACCTTCCTCTACCAATATATCATCATTGCCAAATCGAACTTTTTTCAATTCTTTAGGTTTCTTTACTTTCGCCAAACATTTTTCTGTGGTGTTTAGACTACCAACACTCTCAGATTTTCCACTAGATAGTCGTGTACTACGACGCATTGGCGATTGCAAATTTTTATTTTTTTTGCTTGATTTCTTTTTCACCAATATCCTTGGTTGTTCTTTATCAATACTGTTAATAGCATCTCTCATTAATTTCACAGCCTTAACCTCATTGGTAGTATTTTTCTTCTTCTCCTGGTTCTTCTCTTCCACCACCGCTTTCTTCCCCTTTGCAATCATTTTCTTCCTCTTCTTCTCATCATTTGAATCGCTTGAATCAGTTTTTACGCTCGATTCTGAATGATCATCACCAACATCCGAATTCTCATTTTCTTTTTTTGAGGACTCAGCATCCATCTCATTCATTAGTGACATTCGCTTTTTCAAGGGAATGTCATTTGTGAAAACCTATACCAAAATTTTTAGCATTACTATCTAACAAAGGTACATTAACCGAATACAAATTTACCTCACAGGGCCTTAAATCAGCCAATGTTGGCCGCAGTAGAATAACCTTACCGCCCCATTTTTTAAAGTAAGGATCAAAATCGACGTAGACGTCGTCGGGTTTGGCAATCATGGTGTGTTTGTACAGCCACACCTAATGATCGAACATCAATTAGTAAAAAAAAAATAGAGAGTAATTCAGTATACCATCCAAATACTCTTTCGATCCACAATTTGTCTCTCGCCGACGGAGGACACTATCACGACATGTTTCCATTTTCAGAAATAGAATATCCCTGATATAGACTGCCCAGTTGTACTCCAACCTAAATTTTCAGGAAACCTAAATTATCAACATAATACAAAATTTTCTTTCCAATCCTATAGCTATTTTTACATCCTAAAATTGTTATAAATAAATAAATTATCCACAGTCTAACTACATCATCCTTATCTTCATCATCCATTTTCTTCTTCTTATCCAAAATCCAACAAATAGTACTGCCTACCACATCTCTCTTCAGATCAAGATCTAAAGATGGATACCTATTGGCCCATTCACTAGAAGGTTTGGCCTTAGGCTTCATGTTGATAGGCAGTCCAGAACACGGAACCCCTAGTATATCACCAATTTCTTTCACAGAGACCTCTATTCTTTTGCCTTTGATCTCAAAACAGTAATTTCCCACATATGCCCCTACCAAATCATCCAAAAGTCTGGACTTTATCGGAAAATCCACCATCCCAAAAAATTGACCAAAGCAAGTTTCTTTCATTTTCAGCACTGTCGATCTGAGGAATTTCATTTTACCCTTGCGGACAGCATCGATATATGTAGGGATACCGGATCAATGTCTGATTAGGTCATTTACTGAAAGTAATAGATACTTCTTAATACTGAATAAAATTGATAAAAAAATTTCACTTGCAAATACTTACTAATATGCAGATTATCCTCTGTCCTTTCCCTTTTAACCTTCACCACCAGTGAAGCAGCATTACTAGTCTCAGTCTTATCCTTGCACATGCTTGAACTTACACTTGTGCTATCATATGATGTTGTATCTTTGTTCTTCTTTTTCAGACCATCAGATTCTGTCCCGCTTGCTGATATCATTAAAACAAAAAAATTCAAATAATATTATCGCAAAAAAAATTTCAGAAATCGATTATTTTATAACTATTTAATTGCTTACATTTACGCTTTCGATTCGCAGAAGGCATCGTAAGGAAATCAGAATTGATATCGGACAACAAACTCGACACTACTCTATCAACGTCTGCTAGTGTGAATTCAATATCAATGTCCCCTATAAATAAAATATATTACTAATGTTTTCATTCATAGTCAAAGCATGTTGTTACATCATTTGACAATTGAATTTCTTCCAAGAAAAAAAATATTAAGAATTTTAAACCGTCGGCATCCTTGATTTCGTCTCTTCTGGGTTGTACTAATTGAATTTGAGATGATCGAAGATCGTTAGAATCGGTGGACGTAGACATTTCTTTTTGTTTTTATATTTTAGTAAATTACTGAAAACTCAACAAATTTAATTGTTTAATACATGTAGGAAAAATGAAATGTACGAATTTAATACGTAATAGCTAAAAAAATGAAGACAATGTACCTTACCCTGTTTAAACAGAATCAACCAGATGGGACACGGCAGTAGACAGAGTTTTTCTATGAAAAACTGTTGACAAACCACAAACATATATACAACAAGATTTCAAAAAAATGCAGTGAGTTTACAAGAATAGGTTCATAGTAAGACAAATATCAAAATAAAAAAACTACCAACAATAATATCAATCATCACTACAAAGAAAATAAAGAAACTACCGAGAACTAACAAAATTATGCAAACCAACACAATCAATCGTACATTGTACCCAACACAAACTACCTTCTTCGTCAGTAACTTAGTGAACCTAACACAAGCCTCTGTCTTCGAAAATGACTTCAATACAACCCAAAAAAATTTCAAAACATAGAACGGCTTCAACGGTGTGGAAGACTGGTTTAAATAGCAAAAAAAAATTCCAAAACTTACCCAACAGACGCGAGTATCGGACGGAATGGACACTCCAATCGCCGCTAGGGTTTCGCAGCAACAGTTCGTCGAGAGTGAATGGGGGTGGGAAATGAGATGTTTTGGGTGTGAGTTAAACTGTTGGGTAATGCTAGGAAATTGGTAGATTTGATGGGTTTTTTGCGGAGTGTGTGAGGTGACACTCGTAAGGCTAGTTTTCAAAAATTCTCCTACTCTACTACTAGCTTATTAACAGGTTTTCTTTATTTTTTGTCGGTCACACCGGTTTCACAATAAACACCAAAGGTTCGCATACGAACCATTCGTAACTGATACGGACCGTGTATATATATAATAATCTCTTCACGAATCACAATGGATAACAAATTGTTTAAAATTCTGATTTGACATTTGATTTTATATGCGGTTGACTTACTAAAATCATTCAGGCAACCAAAGTACAGAGATCAAATATGGACAGGGCTAAGAAGAGAAAGTGCACCTTGTTTCAATTTCCAAAACATCATTATTTGCAAATTCTTCTGCTTCAGTTCAACTAAATGATTCAGGTAACTAACATCAATCTTTATAACAATTTGAGGACTAACAATTTCAGCACCGCCTTTCACACTTGTGTTGGTTGTTTCAGATTGGTAATGCTAGTCTTTTATCTATGTTCTTGCTTCTGAAATCAGTCTACTCAGGAAACCTGCATCAACAAGTCTCAACAAAATAACATTGCTGCTGTGAGTTTCAAACTGAGCTTCTGATACCGTCTTTGTTAAATAGAACTTGCTGCTGTGTGTGAAAAATTTCAAGCTTCCATGACTGTAACATTCTCATGAAACTCATCTTTGATAAAAAATCTACTGGTTATTTACCAGAATGTTTCTTGCAAAGCAAAAAAAAAGCGGTACCAAAAAAAATTAGGTTTAACATTTACAATTAGTGTAATAGTGTTCATCATCCGTGGGGGCATCTTTCTTTTGAATCTGTAATTCCATCTCTTTAACATTCCTACAAAATCATTCAGAGAAGAAAAATGAATATATATATTTAATTGAAAATGTCATATTTCTGTAATTCCATCTCTTTAACATTCCTACAAAATCATTCAGAGAAGAAGAAAAATGAATATATATATTTAATTGAAAATGCCATATTTCTGTAATTCCATCTCTTTAACATTCCTACAAAATCATTCTGAGAAGAAGAAAAATGAATATTTATATTTAATTGAAAATGTCATATTTCCAGCTTCCGATAAGAACTAAAAACTATCAAAAGCTATATTTCTCCTATTTCAGAATTGCCACAGAAAAAAAATGCAAGAAAATTCAAAGATGTTTGATTTTTGAATATGAATAGAAACGGAAATAGTCAACTCACTTTGCAGATGATTTAGAATCTTCTTCGGGTCAATGCTTTATCTGTCCAAATAGTCCAATGTTACACCTGAAGACGGTAGCAGACTTCTTTACGTCATATCGAAGAAGTACAGCCACAGCAGATACACCAGCAATATTAAAAATAAAATTTGCCAATGCCTTAAGAGATTGTGGCAGCTTTTCGAGACTTTGAGGTAAAAACCAGATCCAGCAAAAAATGACCAATAAAAAACTTAGATTAAAAAATATGAAAGAAGCAATAACACAAAATCGCAAATCCTTTTGAATTTCATTTATTAAAAAATCCGAAGCATATTTTATCAGCCTTTAGATCTTGATTTTCAGAGGGAAAATGATAGATGGCAATGTACCCAATGAGAAAGGGCAAAAAAGAGAAGAAAAAATCTACTTTCTATTTTCGTATCCAAATTTAAAAAACAATATCATAATCAGGAATAAAAAATAAATTTTGATGCAATATAAAATGTCGAGAGAGGGCTGCTAAGCACGCTTAAAGCCCATAACCAATCAAGCACAAAGTGAAACCCCAGAAATAAAAGAAACGTCCCCTAAGAGAAGGCAAGCTGATTTTTTCTAAGAGATTTTAACTTCTAGAGAGATTCTTCTCAAGAGTGGAATTTGGGCATCGTTAGGTAGAGGATTTAATCTCATTTCATACTCGGATCCAGTCATTTAACCCAGCCTCCCAAAACTGCGAAATTTGATGATGTAGTCATATCGTACATGGGCTCTTGGCCCATTTTCAATATTAAAGGCCTATTATTGTCAAGCTTTGAAGAAAATATCAATAGGGGCAAGAAGAGGAGGATCGGTAGATTATTTTTCTCAAGTAATATTCCGAAGGTATTATCTCCCTTGCTTCCTTTACTCTCTAAACCCTCTCTTGCTTCTTCCTAGGTTTTGCTGTTTCTTCTTATTTCTTTCAAATTCTGGTGGAGTCCAGTTGTTTTTCTTCATCTTCTGTGCATTCAGAAGATTTATTTAATAGTAGATCTTCAATCAGAGATCTGCTACATCATTTGGACTTCGAACAACAGAGGTTCCTTGTAAACTATATTCCTTGTGTGATGTGAAAGGTAATGGGATTTGTGAACTATATATTCATAAAGGTTCACAGATAAATAGATTCTTACTAGTGAATTTAATAAGAGCATTGCTAATTAAACCTAAAACAGCTCTCTTGTGAAGATGACCGATTCGGTGATGCTAGGTCTGACAGTAACTCGAAGATGCGATTTATTTCAATCGAGAGTTGATACAGCAATTCTTATCTCATGTCCCTCGAGTAAGGCTTCCTTAGTTTCAGGCATGGTTCTATATGCGCGAGTGCGCTACCTGGATGATGTAGCCCATTGCAATCATCTACAAGGTCATTGGCTCGAGCCATGGCTCAGTCCCTTTAATTGGACTGACCAACTCCCAATGTGGAATTTCCACTCTTAGACATTGGGAGTATAAATAGGAGTGGACTCAAAGAAGGAGGGTAGAATATAATTTTCCCAAGGTGAATTACCATTATTTTCTCTCTCCTACTTTTCTCAGATCTTGCGATACTTGCTTATTTTCTCATCGGATCAGGTGGACTCCTATCTGATTTTTTATCCTCTACTAGTGGAACTATTGGTGGATTCCAATAGATCTCTCCTTATTCAATCTGAAGTGCTGGAATTTTCAGATTGTTCTTCATTCACGATATTGAGGTACTTTTTATTTTCCATTGATTGTTTACTGCATTACTGGAGGTGCTTTTCAAGGCGCCTCCAGTTATTGGATCTTAATCGGATCCAGGTCGGATGGACCCGTATCTGATTGACTTGTCTTTTTTTTCAAAGATTTTAGGACTCTTTGTTTTCCAGAACTGGAAAACGCAAGAACACCCACAAAGGCACAAACCTCCCCTCAATGAATCTGAAGATGAACTTGAGCTTGAATCAGTGATCTATAGGCGTAAAAAGGACAAGAAGAGGACATAAAGTTATTTTGTAATAGACTATTTTGTAGTATTTAAGATTTTAAGTACATGAAAGATGTTTAAATCTTAAGTATTTTGTATTAGTACTATACTATTATTGTATTTATAGTATATGAATCCTAAAAATATATGAAATTTATAATATTTTAATTAATTACCAAAATACCATTGGTTCCTAAGGCACGCCTAAGTGGCGGTGCGTTAGCTTCTGGTGCACAGCACAATCGCGCATTTAAAAGCTTGGTTACAGGATCCTTGACCCTCTGACAATCAAATTCAACATTAACATAGTTATCAACATAGTGTTATTGCAATACTCAGATTGAAAACTCCAGATTCAGATCTGGACTCTCCCTCACTAGTTTAGGTGGCTCTTCCAATCTCACTCATTTAATTGTGTGCTCTACAATGCACTGACCTTCAGATCTCTGATCTGAATCAGTGATTACAGAGAATATGAAAATATAGAGCAACAAATTAAATATAGATCTCAGAGTTTGATATTGCAGGCTTGCAGCCTTCTATTTCTTACTCCAAGTGTGCCAAGAGAACATGGAGAAGCCCATTATAACACCCAACTGTTGGCATTTGATGTAAAATCTGTATTGCCTTTGTCTCCTTAAACCCTTACCCCTATTCTGGTGTCATCCTGTGTGTTATTGAGCAATGATATGTTAAAGAAGAAGAAGAACCTCTATAGTCCATACTACATGTCTACATGGTTAAGTGACTTGTTTATTTTTAATTGCAGCTCCTCTGGTATGGACAGTTGAAGAAGAGGAGGCAATGTGGCATATGGTTTCTTCTGAAGCTCCATATAGTAAAAAAACTGTTTGTTTGTATCCCCATCTTCTAACTAATGTAGTTATATATCCCACATAAAAGGATGTTGGAGAATTTAGTAGACGTGAGACCAAATTATTTCTGCTAAATCATCTTTGTGTCCTCTTGTTCTGATTCTTTCAAATTTTCAATGATGATGCCAATTTTTGGGTCATTGCCTCCTCTCCTCCCTCCACAATCCAGACAAACTTAAATATTTTCCTTGCTGAACAGAAGCTCTTTCGACATAGCTGAACCATTAGCTTGGTTAGGGAGGATGTCAGCAATTTCTCTTTTCTGATGTACCTGTTTTTTATCCAATCTGATGTTCCTATTATTCAATCTGCTAACCATGCTACCGCTTTGATGACCATTGAGAGATCTCTTCTTTATCACAGAAATAGTCAAAGTGGTTCCCTGAGTCATGCATCCATGCATTATGGCACCAAATTATGCCTTCAGGTGTTTCATCGTTACCAATTTGGTGGTTCCGGTGGCCACATCCATCGCCTAGGAACCTTGAGTTATCCGAATCAAACATGGATGCATCCACGATTGTGAATTGTGATCGACTTCTCAGTTCTCAGAACACATCATAGTGGAGATCTAGAGTGAATGAGAGAGAGTTGGTATGAAACCATGATTTGTATTATGGATGGTCTACCCAATATATAGCAAGATTGATTAAGATCATGGAGTTCGTTACAGAAAATGGAATATTTCTTACTAATTAAAAGTTGGTTTGACTAATAGAGCTTAATGTTATTCACACATTAATAAAAATCGCTTAACTTTAGACAAAACTAAAGAAAATTTTACACTTCCCCATTCGTTCTCTTAAAAAAAAGAAATAAATGGAGTTATGGAGATACTCCACACAATCCATCGTCTGAACAATTAGAAATACACCTACAAAAATAAACTCTATTAAGAATTAACCTTATGATGATGATGATGATGATGACGATGATGATGTATTGAGGCAAAAAGAGAATACCATTTATCAAAAGAAAAAGAGATAAGAAATGTGCATTATGTCATCCTCGCATGAATAAATTCCATCTTTGAAATGACGAAATCTCAAGGAGACTGTAAGACTGTAACAGTAACAGTAACAGTTATCATTTTATCAATGATGCCATGCTGTTTTTGTAACCAGGTTAATGTGGGTTTTTATTGTACTAATTGTAGGATGATCCTGGTACAGGATTACAGAAGCTAAATATTTCATCTATGTTATTTTTCCATCTCAATTTAGTTTATTACTATTGAATGTGCTTAACATTTATTGTGTCATTTGTATGTTTTGTGTGTTGTTATGTTGGTTGTATTTTTGTGCATAGCTAAGTAAGCCAACAGCCTAACACTGCAATTCTTTCATAATGGTAAGAAGGAAGCTGACATGGTTAGAAGGTTGGAGCAGATATAGGTATGTGGCAATACTCAAACACTAGGTCGGTCAATCAGACGAATTCGGTCCGGATACCCATGTATCCGAATTCGAATTCGTTTAGTATCCGGATAATCCGAATTCGTCCGATTAGTATTCGAAATTCAAATTCCGTATCCGAATTCGACTAAAATATCCGAATTCGGTTCAAATAACATTTATAAAAAAAAACAATCCACTTGTCATTTTTTTCTTTTTCCTCCTCACATATATATATATAATTGCGTAAATATCAGAATTAGTTAATTAATAAATAAATTCAGGTAGAGGTGGAGGTGGAGGGTCGATTTTGCAATTTTACCTTAGCAAGAAAAATAAAAAACATAAGAGTGACATAAGAAATTAAGTCTAAACGAATTCGAAATCGAATACGGATTTCGGATATCCATTGACAGGCCTATCAAACACACATTGCAAAAGATTTACTGGTAAATAATTTAACAAGTAAATGATTTCTACCTACCTGTCTGGCAGAAAATGCTGTTATTGTCTTCTATCTTATTCCTTTTTTATGTTGCAGCAAGAAAGTCTGGAAGTTTTTCACTTATCGATTAGCAGATGCAATGGGGGGCTTCATGATGTCACATTTCTAAGATGTTGGCAGCTGCGATTAATTGCATTGGATCAAAATGCATTTTAATAATTTTTCGGATGTTGATTGTATTGAATGAAGTTGGTTTAACAATTTACCTTGGTAGAAATTTTTGAAGCAAACCTTGGTAGAAACTAGAAATTAAAAGGCCATGAATCAATCATTTTGAAAACATACCATGTTTTGATTTTACAGCCTTTATCAATCTCTCAGCAACTACAGGATCGAGTACAAACCCATTTTCCATCATATGATCCCAAACACTACATGCCATTACAACATCACCTTCTCGCAAGAGTACCCGGACGATCAACTTATATGTGACCTCATTGGGATTTGGATGTGTATTGCACATTTCCCTATAAAGTTTCATTGCATCACCCACTTGACGAGATCTGCACAATCCAGTCACAAGAGCATTACACAAAGCAGCATCTGGGCGGATTCCTTTCTCAATCATGTCGTTAAAATACTTGAGACCACCTTCAATTTTTCCAGATCTGCAATTATGATCAACCATGATTGTATACACAACGACATCAGGTGTCAAGCCAGAAGCAATCATTCTGTGAAAAAGATCCTCAGCCAGATCAGGATGTCCTTCTCTAAAGAATCCATTGATCAAGATAGCAAAAACATATTGGTCCTTACCAGCTTCCATGCCCATATCCTTGAACATCCTATAAGCAGACCCTAACTTCCGTGACTCACAAAGTGCTTGAATAATGGTATTGTATGACACACTATTGCATAATCCTTTAACTTCCATCTTATCCATCAGTAAAGAGTATGCCTCTTTCAACTTGTTAGCTTTGCAAAAACCTTTGAGAAGTTGATTGTAAGTGTAGCTATCTGGACTAACTTTGTTACTTGCTTCCATCTTGGTAATTAACTTTTCGGCAACATGCAACCTAAGCCTATCGTCACAATAATAATTCACAAGTATGTTATAGGTAACAATGTCTGGATTCACTCCATTTCTACACATGAAAGAAACAATAGCTTGGGCTTTATCAACCCTGCCAACTCTACAGAATCCGTTAACTATGGCGTTATATATATTGAGACTCAGCTCAATTCCCTTCTTTAACATGCCCATCATGAGCTCGTATGCTGTGTCAATTTTCCCATTATTACACAAACTGAAAATTATTGTACCACAGGCAACGATGTCAGGAACAATTCCTTTTCTACCCATTTCTTGCCAAACCTCAACACAAGCCTGAAACTGTTGAAGCCTACAAAAACCATTAATGATTGATGTATATGTAACAACATCAGGATCGGTCCCTTTGCGAATCATTGTCTCCATGATACCCAATGCAATGCCCACTTTTCTATTCTTTCCTAATGAGTCTATGTATATGTTATATGCCCAAATGTCAGGCACAAGATCAATCTGGTTCATATCATCCATCAGCTTCTCAGCTAGCTCAATTCTCCCTGCTTTACATAGTGCCGATATAAATCTTGAATAGGTAAAACTACTCAAAGAAATTCCTAATGGAGCCATTCTATCATAGTAACGAGTTGCCGGTTCAAACTGATTTTCTCGAATTAGAACCCCGATGAATTTATTATACTCCATACCAGTCACTTGAAAGCCAGAATCATTCAAATCGTCAAAGGCTGCGATTGCTGAATTAAGCATTCTTTCTCTGACATATCTGGAAATAAACATCCGGTAGAACCCTGCTGTGTGCGGTGAGAATCCTTTTTTTCTCATCTTCGCCAAGAATTGAGAGAGAACACCAAAATTGTGATCTTTCAGCAAAATGTATATAACAGACCTATACGTATAATGGTTCTGCATAAAACCAGATTGCAACTCAGCCCAAAAGTAAAAACGCAAGGCCATATCAACATTCGTCATGTTCATCAGAACCTGGCTGACGATGTAGGTGTTTAAATCTGCAACATATTTCTGTAGTTCCAACTCCACAGATTCAGACCACTTGGTTTGGTGCTGAAGAGTTCTAATAACCTTGATGACTTGATCTGATTCTTTTGAGTATTGTGGCATTCTCTTTTTAAACAAAGGAGAAAAGAGATGGCTCAGTTTGCAAGTGCTTACAAAACAAGAACTTTGCATCCATCTTCTAAACAAAGTGGTAGCACAAGGGCACAAGGGGAAGGATGTTTGAAAAGAAGCACATCTCATCTGCACAAGGGAAGAACCAACATACGATTGTCATAGAGGTGATTTTTTTATTTGCTTCTGTGTTACAAAATAGTTAATCAATGAAAAATGATTTATGAAATCAACAGAGTTGGAAAAGATGACCTTACAAGGTCCATGCCATGCCACACTAAAGTAAAAGATAAAAAACATGCATTATCTATTCAAACACAATTACGTTAAAAATGAATCAACAGAAACTGCCATAGCAGTCTGAAGGAATATGGGCCAACAAACCCACAAAATTCTCTATACTTCTATGGAGAATAAAATGGGGACACCTAAATACCTTCACCAGGCTAAATGGATGGGGCACGCCCATCCCACCCACCTGCCTATTATGCAACTTAGAAAATGAAACCAGAGGACACCTTTTTTTCAACTGCAGCTACTCTAGAGCCATCCTTCTAACCCCTAATTGAAAAATTAAACAATATCATCTGGAAAATAATGAACATCCCCACACCCACCACCACATACCCAAACATCAAAATAGGAGACCTAATTGAAGCATGTCAAAAGCTAACACGTCATTCTCAAATTTGGGACCTATTATGGAATATGATTGGAACATTGAGTTGGCACATATGGGCTGAAAGGAACAGAAGATGGCAACAACATTCTCTCAGACCACCAGAAACGGTTCTTAAGGAGGTTTTAAATGACATCAACAACTCCTTCAGGCCAGAGAGCTTTAAAAAGAGTTGTAGTCACCCTTTGGGACCTAGCACGATACAGATATGGGAGACCAACCTCCGGAGGCAGATAGCCTAGCTTTATACTAGGCAATATGGCTGTGTGGAAAGTGTCAAAATGAGACTTGCTCTCATTTCCATATTTATATCTATATTTTATATTTTATTGCTAGTTTCATTGTATCAGGGCAACGCCCTTCATTTTTATAAATGAAAAACTTAACTGCTTCAAAAAAAAAACTGCCATAGCAATGAGGAGGGAAATGCACCTTCGTCACCTTGAGCATTAGAAATTGAGGTTCTAAAAATCAGAGATGGATAAAGAATCAGTGAAGAGTCCAAAATTTCACCCTAACAGTCTTGGTGAAACTTGATAGTCAAAATCAATTATTTTTTTAGAATATTACGTCAAAAATTATCAAATGAAGAATTGAACATTTTTTTTTAAAGCAATTAAATTTCATTAAAGAAGAATTCAAGATTGTTTAAGCTTTAAATGTGTTGTGAGAGTTATAAAAGTGGAGACTGTAATTGTTTAATTTGTCGATAAATAGCTATTGAATTTTGAATATATGAAGTTCGTTATGGACTTATGGTTATTTTGGGAGTTCAACCCAATAATAACCAATTCCCCTATATATAGCTAGTTATAATCATTTGTAATATCTATCTTGTAATTAAACCACTAAAGTAAATACACCATGTGGATGTACACTGTTGATAGAGATGGATTGGAAAGTTGTTAAAAAAACTTACAGTATGTTTTATTTCTTCAATTCTTCTTGCTTTTCTATATTCCCAACAACTAAGAAAAAAGCTATAAGTAAATATTTTCTTAATAGATTTAATATTCCTAGCTGTGGGAGATGCAAAGAACTTTTTTTTGCATGTTTCAATAAAATATAGTTCATTGGAAAGATGGATGAATCGAAAACCGTCGGAAAGAGTTTAAATTTTTTTGAATGAATAAAAAACTGTGAACTGTGATCTGGTCCAGAGCAGTCATGACTCATGAGCTACTCTTTGCACCATCTTCATTCCCCAAAAATCAGAACATCCCCAAAGATTAGGAACATGAAAGATGATGTTATTGCAAGAAAATTAAACGGCAAGAAATTTGTTAAAGCAAATAAACATTGAGTTAAAGCAAATAAACTTCAAGTAATTATTCTTAGATTGAGCTGAAAATGCAAAACAAACTGTAAAATGTAGATTCAGATTTGATTTATAAACTAACAAAGGTAATAAACTAAAAAATTAGTGTAGTAATAAACTGCAAAAACAATGATGATCCAGTAAAGGGAATAAACTAAAAGCAACAACTAAGAAAAAAGCTATAACTAAATATTTTCCTGGAAGATTTAATTTTCGTAGCTGTGAGAGATGCAAAGAAATTTTGCCCACAATTTCATAACATCCCAAGAAATCAGTCAAGTAAGAGTAGGGTTTGAAATTTAAAAAAAACTTAAAAAACATGCATTTCATATAAAACTTTTAATTGAACTTGAATGAACTATTTTATACATAGGGAAAACAGAATTGGGATGGAATCGGAATAACTATTTTATGATGGGGATGGGATCGGAATATATGAAACTCTAAATGTTAAATCTGTCTCCAGAATTGGGATTGAGGGAAAAAATGTTAAAAGAAAACATGATTTGGAATTTGGGGAAAAACGATTCTCTAAAAAAAACACTAGATATGGTGTTTGAAAAACAAAAGTTGGACAGGAAGAAATAGTGATTCTCAAACGATTCTCACCTCTAGAAATAGTGCCCAGAGAAGATTGAGAAGTTGGACAGAAGATTGAAATAACCGGCCGAACAGGAGATTAAAATATTTTATTGAGAAGATTGAGAAGAAAGAATGTACACTAGGGTTTAAGATTTGGGATTTTTTGTGGGTGAATTTTCATAAACTACCTTAAGATAAATATAATATAATAAAATAACCTAAAAAATTATATTAATTAGTATAAAATTATTTGGGGAAGTGAAAGTGAAATGAAAAAAAAGATGAATGAAAATTAATTTTATTTAATAGTTATATTTAGCGACGATAAATTTTAAATCGTTGCTAATTGTTATATCTAGCGACGATTATCAAATTAATAAATTATCGTTGCTAATTATATCGCGTATTTTCTTCAAATTCCTTCATGAAATTTAGCTATGATCCAAAATCGTCGTTGAAAACCTCTTTTCTTGTGGTGTGTTGATCGTTCAGATCTAGATCTGCTTGAAAATACTGTCCATTGGTGATCAACAAGGGAAGTTCTCTACTGAGGTTTCTGGGAAACTTGAACATCTTCTTTGTTCAAGCGCAATTAGTGTTTGCAATAACAAAAATCACATCAAAATATCAAATAATTGTTTTTTAATTGATTTTGAGGTGTTTAAAGTCCTACTTCATAGGTTCCTCCTCCTTGAGTCCTAAACCAAATTGTATGCAAGATAAAAAACTTCCACATACCCACCTTCACTAGCCCTGACATTTAGATTAGGTTACATGACAAAGGCTTGCCAAAAATTCAAACTTCATTCCCCTCCATGGGAATGCACTGGAATGTAGTAGGTGGGCATTCACTTGCCATATCTAGTCCGAGAGGAACAGAAGCAGTGGCGTATCCAGGATTCCCCATCATAGGGGGCCAAATTCTCCGAAGGCGGGAAAAAATTTTGAACTAATTTAAAAATAAAATTTTGGCATGACCTATTCACCTTAAATCTAAGAATACAATCCTACATTCTTAAATCCAACTATAAAATTATATTAGAATTAATGCATAAAATTATAAATCCTTCAATCCTAAAAATAATAAAAAAAAGTAACAAAACCTTGCTATTGAAGATTTTTTTAAGGTTCCCACAAATGACAAATCCCTAACCCGCAAGCGTAGTCAACCTAAAAAAAATCAGAAGGAAACAATTTATAAACAGAAAGATAAGAAAAAAGAATATTATCAAATCAAATAAAATAAGAACAATTTATAAACAGAAAATAAGAATAATTTATAAACAGTAATCTTCAATCCACCGAATATAAACAGTAATCTTCATATATTCTCTTTTCATATTTTAATTATCATGTTCATTGTTCAGTCAAAAGATATAGACCACAAAAATAGATCAAAAATAGAAAAATCAATGATTTATATTCAACCAAAACCGGAATAGATGTGCCATATAGACCACACAAAAATAATCACAATAGAAACCAAGGTCCTGTTTTATAAACAGGAGTAGAAAAATCACAAGAGAAACCAATTCCAGTAGAAATATAGATTCTTCTACTCTGATTTTTATATCACCGTCGTAAAATATAAAACAGGATCAAACATCAATAAAATCCATCACCGTCCTATTATTCGTATAAACAATAAACAGAATCAATTATTCGTATGATTTTCTTTTCACCCAAATAATATGTAGGAACAAGATCAACAAATAAATACCAGAGAAAAGATTTCCAAATGGTGTTCCCGGAGAAGAGATTTCCAGCAAGGCAGCAACAACCGTGAAGAAGAGATTCCCGGAGAGGATTAGGGATTTGGTCGGGGAGAAGATTTGTGAAAACTGAACATGGTCGTGGCCTCGTGAGGGGGGAGAAGATTTGTGAAAGCTGGCAACCAGGCTGCGAAGGGGATTAGGAGAGTCGATTAAGGGTTTAGAGGCTAGAATAAAGTTTGGTATTTATGGCTTTTCTATTTTAAAGGTTTATTTATCAATCGAACCTTAGACTTATCTTTAAACATAACTTCTACCCTAGTCTAATTTTTTTTTAATTATATAGAAGATAAAGAATTGATGAGAAAAAAATCTAGAGGTGAAAACGAGACGGGTCGTGGGTGTCTTGGAAGAATAGGTCAGGTACTCTACTCTCCTGTCTCGAGACCTGTCCCGGAATATGGTCGGAGCAACGGGACAGAATATTTGTCACGACCCCATTACCACCGAGGCGACCCGCTCTATTCTCACAAGTCACCCCTATTAAAAAATCCAAAAAGAGGTTGGAAAATGGAAGAATTCCATCATTTTTGTTCATTTTTCTTATAGTTGTTACTTGTTAATAAGAACAACGACGAGCTACACGAAACCCAAGGTTTGAATTACTCTAAAAGTAATTAAGTTAAGTGTGAGTGATTACTGGCTCTAATCCCAATAGTTCAGCATCATTAAACAACAATAGTCGGCCAGATCTGAGAAAAAGCTTGATTGACGATCGATTCATTTGAGATAAGAATACTAAGGTTTTTGAAAGTTTAAAATTCAAATCTTGTTGTGTAGTTATTTTTTTACAATATAAGTAACAAGTAGAAACTTTTACAATTGTAAAAAGATATCTTTCGTTATAAAAAAAAACACGATCAGAAATTTTGTCTACCAAACCATAAATCACAATAGCAGCTAGTGCCACTATTGTTTTTTGTGAACTATGAACAATGTATTTAACCATCCATTTTGTGGGAAATGAAATCAATTGTATATTATCAAAAAGTGTCAATTTTAATTGTGTGATTTATATTTATAGAGATATTAATTAAATAACCATTATAGCCATTAATCCGTCATTAGTATATGTTTAATTAACTATATAATCATCTAGTATTATTTAGATCTTACTCATTTAATCCTTGTAATCTTTTGACTGCGAACCAAGTAGTTTTATACTTTGAAAAAAAGTAGTTTTTTGTTCTTATTTCACATTCAATTTTTACATTATATGAATGTGATCCCCTGTCTCTCATGAATTTTTAATATGCAGCATAAATAGAAATAACTTCCAGAAATATTCAAATCACACATTCATATTCCAGAAATACAGAGAAAGAAAGAAAGAAAAAACTTCCAGTTCTAACTTCTAACTTGCCCAATTCCTCAAATTTAGCTGCCTCAAATTTATCAAACTATTGGTCAAAACTACAATGAAAGGTAAAAACCTTTCATTGTCCATGAGACTCTTAAAGCAATGGTTCATTATGGTTGCACAGTACAATAACAGCCAACTGATCACTCAAAGTGAGGTACCATGTGCTATTAATCCTCCTAAATTAGGATATTGTTTTATATGCTATTAATGCCAATGCAATCGATTACCATGTGCTCCTGCAGGCTGTAAGCATGGACATACAAAATCAGTAGAACTAGAAGCCAAACAGATTACAGCACAAGAAGCTTAGAAAGCCAAAATTGTTGTCAAAAAAAGTTGAGCAGGGTAAGAAGAGTGTTGTGATTATTAAGATTCAGGTGAGGATTTATTCATCTCTTTAAAATCTGTCTCAATGTACCAGCCTCTCACTAATCACTAATTAGCTTCTATTATTATAATTATAGATGAATTTCTACTCTCTTATGTTTTTTTGACAGGGAGAGGCAAAAGGTGCTTTGCTTATAGCTAGGTCAAGCAATTTCAAATAATCAAGATTGAAACGTCAAAGGAAATAACACAAACAATATCAAGGAAGTTTTTTTTTTTTTTTTGAAGCAGAAATATCAAGGAAGTTAGTTGTTTCTAAATTCTAAACAATGGTTGAATATTATTAATCGTTTTCAATAAAACAGAATATATATATGATTGATTGCCTTTAACGTTTCTTCTTCATTTTCTTTTCATACTTACCTGCAAGTGAATCAAAAAAGATTCCAGCACCAACACCGACTGCCAGATCTATGGTGTAATGACCTCTTGTGATGAGCAACCTCAGTGCCTGAAGCAAATTCAAAGTGTCAAACAGAAAAGCCATCTGATTCCTTCCAAGGCGGCGCATATCTAAAGACACTATCAAAGCTCCTGCAACATGTCCAGAGAAGAAAAGGAAGAAAGGGAGATTTCCAAGTGGAAAATCCATGCCCGAACCCAAGAAGTCTTTGGGAAGTGGTAGTTGAGTGGAGTAACCAAGTATTCCTCTGCATGTTGACATGAAAAGGGCAGATATTGCAGGTCTCGGTCTTTGGTGCACCACCAATGCCCATATAACATATAATATATGCGTACCCACAAAAACCTGACCGCAGTAGATATGATTAGATCACAGATAGATACATATATTGTACATCGGAAAAGTTGGATTTTTTACCGTATTAAGAGCAGCGAGTGTGTTATTCAGAGCTGGTTTGCTGGCAAGGAAGGTGTTCATTGGACGAGTCAGCAAGAATCCAACGTCAAACGGAGGAGAATATGCCGGAACCATAACAATGTTGTGCTCGACGACTATGAATAATAGAAAAGTTGCAGCAAAAACAACCGGAATCGGGTGGTATTTCATCAAACCCACGATATCATTGATCTTTAAACCCACCATCCTTCACTGATTCTTGTATCAACCTAAACGATCCAAGAAATTACTTGCTGGTTTTTATAATTGACCACAGGTTAATCAAGGCTGTAACTGAATTATAGTTAAATTAGTTACCTAATGATTGATGATTTAACCTGGGGAAAAGACAGGTCTGTCCCGAACCCGGAACAAACAGGTTTTTGGGTAAAATCAGGGCGGGCCCACGACAACAGGTAAAGGGAAAAATATTACTAGGGTGTGAGTAGTGTGATCGATCGATCGAAGAGTAAGAAGAATGAGAAGAAGACGCGGATTTTGGATTTTGGATTTTGGATTTTGGGAGAAGTGTTACCGATTTTTGAATAAATTTAGAGCAAAAAAGTTAAACCTAATTTAGTTAGAAGATTTATTTATATTGAGAGATAACCTAATGGGCTTTTAGATTATGGGCCTTCTTGGACTAAGAATATAAATCGATAATAAAAAATTTATGCATGTACTATATTTTTTTGTAGCGTTGTAATTCGAGCTTATCAAACCAAATACCTAAGTATTTTGTTCGGTTCGTTTAAATAAATGAGCCTACTCTTGGTTTGGATTCGGTTCGTCTAATAACCGAGTCGATCCTAACCGAACAAAAATTGCAAAAGTATACATAAGTTATGAAATATATAATAAAAATTTATAATAAAAAAATTATATAATACAAGTTTATAATATAAATATAAAATATAATAAAAATGTTAAACGAACCTAATAGTTCGTCGAAATCCGAACTTTTGTTACAATGCTATTTTTTTGACAAGAGAAGGTAAAATATATCACATTCGAAGTAAATCATAGTGAAAATCATTAAAGACATCAGTCTCTTATTTGATTCAGTGTATTACAAGAAGAATTGTTTTCACCTTTTGGAAACATCTATGATGGAAGTATGGGAGACTAACCTCCTGAGGCAACGTATCTAGTTACTATATAACTAGACTACATAGCTAATAGGAGAGAGTCGATAAACTTTTTGTTCATTTCTTTTTACTTCTATTTTTATTTCTATACTCTATTTTTGTAAATTAATTAACATTAGCCTTATTCTAATGAAATTTAATTGTTTCAAAAAAAAAGTGAAAAGATAAATAACGAGACTCGAATTTTAAATTTCATAAATTTAATTTAATATTTGAATAATAATAATTATAATAATAATAATAATAATATTTCATAAATCACATCGTGTTCATTAATATTTAATTTAATGACTAAAATAATGTACTGTGAAAGACACTAACACATGTACGACGAAAATCGTTCTAATAAACATGATTAATTTGATAATTTATACACGATTAACATTTAACACACACATGATTAAAGCCGGTACAGGTGGATATAATAGGAGATCAATGAGATAAACACAGAGGTTGGTAAGTGGTAACTAAGCAATAATTTCATCCAACATTTTTTGGTGAATTTTCCCTAAATCGAACGGTGCTGCAGTCCGGCCGGCGGCCGTAGCTAACTTCTTCTGGTTGGCAAGATCAATGTCTCTGGCCATCTTGTTCTTGTACATGTCTGCATACGTCATTGGTTTGTCGATGATAGGGTCTTCTCCCTCTCTGACGGCCAACGGGAAAACCACAGCCTCAGGAACAGGATTCTGGAATGTAGCAATGGAGATGCGGCTGGAATCTTTGTTAACAACGGCCTGATGATCGGCGTTTTTGAATCTTCCGTTGCTTAAGAACTGTAAAATAGCTTATTTGATTGAAACCCGAGAGAGTTGATGTAAATTAATAAGGATTAAGGTTACAAACTAGCTAGTTTACAACTTTCATGAGCATGGTCTCCGAGATTGACAACAATTGCACCGGGTATCGGTTGTACAGTGATCCAAGTTTTCGCACCGTCGTTGGTGACCTGAAGACCTCCGACCTGGTCTTGGAGGAGAAGTGTGATTGTACCAGGATCGGTATGGCGCTTGAGTCCGAGGATGAGATGAGGGTCTGGGCACTTGGGATAGGAATTGAGAACCAGCTTCTGCTGCATGTCGATGCAGCTTCTTTTTAAAGCTTCCCTGTCCATACCCATGGCTTCCGATAAAACCTCTAAGAGCTTGTCGGCGAGGGCCATCATGTTCTGGCTGTAGGCATCGACGACAGGAGTCCAACCCTGGGGATTGTCCGGCCAGCGTGAATAGTCTCTTTCATCAATCGGGTACGAGAAGAAGGTGAAGATCTCCCTCCAATCTCTGACGACCTCTTTCTGAAGATGACTGGATACTAAAAACCCACCCTTCTTCCCACCCGTCATGTCGTACCGGAGTTTCTCTTCCGGGGGGAGAGCAAAGAATTCCTTCGCGTAACTTGTCATTTGAGAAATAAGATCGACGTCGACACCATGATCAATCACTTGGAACACACCCCAATCCTCGCATGCATCGACAATCTTTTGACACATCACAGCACGTCTATCGACGTCATCTATCCCGTCGAGAGATATAACGGGTATTTCGTTACTGAAAACGTTGTGGGGATCCTTGGGTCGTTCGTCTTCATCACGCACGAAGCTCCGTCGCAGTTCCTCGTCCTTCTCTTCATCGCCCGTGGGGAGGAGAGGGAAGGGAACTGCCGGAACTACTGAACTCATCGGAGAAGTAGTCATCTGTCTATCTTGAATTTAATTCTGATCAGTTCATCTTTTACGATGATAATATGACAACTTAAATTTCAAAGACATGCTATTTGCAAATAAAAAATTCAAAGACATGCAAGTTCACTTAGTCATCGACAAAATAAAGCACCAACAACCATGCATGCACTGATTCACGTGCCAACAACCATGCATGCACTGATTCACGTGCCAACAACCTAACCATGCACTGATGCACGTACCAACAAGCTAACCATGCATGCTGGTTGATGGAAAAGTACATTTAAGCGAACATCAGAAAACACTTGAAAACGCTCAAAAGCACTCTCCAATCTCAACCGTCTTTTTTTTTGAAAATTAATTTAGAATGAGATGAATCATTTTAGACAATTGTGAATTAAGAAAATAGAAAATGTACTTTTTTTTTTTTTTTTTTTTTTTGATGATAACGGAGGATATATCAACCTGCGGATGATATACCAGAGCCACATAATATATCATCGGGTAATTTAAGTGAAAATGTACAAAGTAAGATTCGAACTTTGGATTTCAGAAACCTTAATAGTTCCTGAGAACAATGAGTCAAACTTACTTTGTAGAAAGTGTACTTTTATGACCAAAAACATGATAAAAAATCGAATGACAACTGCCACACTGCCATCTCTACTTTTATATATTCTTCGGTATTTATGACCACTGACCACTTCTCTTTTTTTAAAGATTTTCAAATGTTCATTTCTCTCAGTAAAACTCCATTTTGGGTTTTCTTCACCACCAACTCGCGCTCTCTGTTCTCTCGTCGCGTTCTCCATTCTGCAACTCACACTCACTGTCGTCTCCGGGTTTTTTCCACTCGCGATCTCCAGTTAACGACAACCAAATTATGAGACAAACAAACCCCCACCGTCAGAAATAAGCGCTGCATCGAGAGAGATATACTCTATCTGGTCAGTCTCCATTCCTACTGGGGTTGTTCGGTCTGCGGTTTCTCCTTCATTGACGAGGTGCAGATGATGTTTCAGTTGTTTCTTCCCAAGAGAGGAAACGGAGTGTCGTTGGTTCAATGAAAAATGGTAGAAGAAGGTGGGAATGGAGAGCATAACTCGTTGGTTTCAAGGTTTATAGATGCGGTAAGCTTCAGGTAAAAGAAGATTCAGGTAAGCTTCCTCTTCTTCTTTCCACAGTGTTCAGCTCTCGCGCCGCGTCCTCGAATGAAGTCATCCCGTCTGACCTTACTAGCGAGCCAGTGGCTTCCCGCACCTCCTGGAGCACCCATTTCGTGTAGTCACAATTAAATAACAGGTGGTCGATCGACTCTACGCCTAAATTACAAAAAACCAGCGCAGTTCTGGCGGCCTGGCCGCCGGTATAATGGTTCCTGGCGGCCAAGCCGACGACATTCCATCGCCGGAAGTGATGTTGCCGGAATTGTGAAATACCGGCGGCTTGGCCGTCGGCAAAAAAATTTGGATTCCGATTTTAACAGAAATTGTCCCGGCGGCTTAGTCGCCGACTTTTTTTTTTTGAAAATTATATCCCGGCGGCCAGGCCGCCGGCTGTTATTTTTGGAAAATAATTTTCCCGTGGCTTGGCCGCTGGTCAATATTTCCCGGCAGGAAAAAAAATTTCCAGGGAAGAAATTTTTGGCGGCCTGGCCGCTGGTTCAATTTTGAAAAAAAAAAAATATGAAATTAATATGAAATTGAAAATAAAATTAAAATTAAAAATGAAATTGAAATTGATATTAAAATTGAAATTGATATTAAAATTGAAATTGATATTAAAATTGAAATTGAATTCGATGTTTAATAATTAATGTAGAACAGAAATTAACTTCGACAGTCACTAATTTAACTTCTTTTTTTCGCTCTTTTTCTTCTTTTTAGTTCCGACCACCTTTCGTAGCGCCTCTTTCGTGAATATTATCGATCTTTCTGCGCGCGAAGTGGTGTGCTCCTCTTGTGGCGTAGTTTGTAGAGGCGTCGTAGTTTCTTGCGTTGTTGATAGTTGAGTAGTCGGTGCGGCGGCTCTAGAAGATGACGCTCCAGGAGTATAAATGTTTTGCGCTGCATCGTTGTTGAACATTGTCGGAAACTCCGGTAAGCGCAAGTTTGGATTTTGAGCGAGCATTGCGGAGTTGTATTGTTGGAAGAACGCCATTTGACGAGCCATAAACTCTTCATTCTTACGAGCAATAAACTCTTCATTCTGACGAGCCATCGCCTCAGTCTGACGAGCCATCGCCTCAGTCTGACGAGCCATCGCCTCATTCTGACGAGCCATCGCTCTCTCGACAGCCTCGTTGACCTTATCTTGAACCTCTGCTTCGGTCATTGCATCTTTTCCTTAATTTGTCCATGCAGAAGTTCCACACATTCATGCGATGCGTTGTCTTTTTGCTCAATGAGGAACCAGTTGTTCTTAATGTTCTTGATTTCTTCGAGCTTCTACCGATAAATTCGGTTATATCAAATTGGATTAGAGTCTAATGAAAAAGAAAACATGATAATAATTAATGTAAATATAACTATTGAATTATATTGGAAAAAATATGAAATAATTACCGTGTGATTCATATTTTCTTGTTGAGCCATATTTTTGGCTTCTTCACTGTCTATCCAATTAACCGCTTTATCATTAAAAAACAAATGAAAGTAGTCAAACAAATAATAATTAACTGTAATTATAAATATAAAAGATTACGTACCACTCGTTCGTCTTTTGGATAAGCTGTCTTGATATTGAGTTTCCAAATTTCAATATCATTTAATCCCTTTTGTTCCTGTAATATTAAAATTAGGAAAAGAAAGAAATATGAAATTAAATATAAAAGAAAAAATAAAAAAGAACTTGAAAGTAAATATGAAATTAAATAATTTACTTACAGCTTCGTAATTTCTTTGCGCCAGACTTTTCGAACCTAAACTGTGTGATGTTTGTTTAGCCCGATTGCCTTTGTTAATTTCAGAAATTTCCTATATTAAGTTAAAATAAAATAATTAAGTTAAAAAAAAAAAGTTATTAAATGCAATTAAAAAGAAGAAATGAATTAATACGTACTAATCCCCTCGGTGATCTTCTCTCCATTAGTTTTTTTAGAAATTGGTCTTTAATGATGTAGTCGGGTAATGTTCTCATAACCTCTTCGACTGTCAGATCTTTGTTATTATATTTATCCAATAACGAGTTATAAGCGCTTCTCCATAATTTGTTTAACCTTTCATTGACACGTCGATAACCAAAGGTTGACCCGCTGTAATCAAATTCTCTCTGTTCGATCACTACAAAAAACCAGCGCAATTCTGGCGCCCATCTCCCGGCGGCCTGGCCGCCGGAATGTTACACTTGTCCGCCTGCATAATTTTCCCTCGTAAATCCGCCTGCATAATTTTCCCTCGTAAATGAGAGAAATTTTCTGACGGCCAGGCCGACGAAATATTTTTTTGTAAAAAATTCCAGCGGCCTGGCCGCCAGCTCCAATTCACCAACGGTCGGGAAGAAGTGATCCGGCGGCCTGGCCGCCGGTATACTAAAACCCTCAACGGTCGGGAGAAAAATTCCCGGCGGCCTGGCCGCTGGATACTTTTTCCCGCTTGTTTTTTTCAGTAGCCGGCGGCCTGGCCGCTAGGATTTTTTGGAAACCCTAAAATTTCAACTTGCGCCGCCGTGGTCCCCCGTACAGTCAAACTTAGTCAAACGAAACTTAAGTATTTCATGATCAGGTCAACGAGGCTGTCGCGAGAGCGATGGCTCTTCAGAAAGAGGAGATGGCTCGTGAGAATGAAGAGTTTATGGCTCGTCAGAATGAAGAATTTATGGCTCGTCAAATGGTGTTTTTCCAACAATACAACTCCGCAATGCTCGCTCAAAATCCGAACATGCGCTTACCGGAGTTTCCGCCAATCTTCAACAGCGATGCAGGGCAGAACATTTATACTCCTGGAGCGTCATCTTCTAGAGCCGCCGCACCGCCTACTCAACTACCAACGCAAGAAACTACGACGCCACAAGAGGAGCCGCCGCGCGGAAGATCGATAATATTCACGACAGATGCGTTACGAAAGGTGGTCGCAACTAAAAAAAAGAAAAAGAGCGAAAAAAAGAAGTAAAATTAGTGATTGTCGAAGTTATTTTTTGTTGTACATTAATTATTAAACTTCAATTTCAATATCAATTTCAATATCAATTTCATTTTTAATTTTATTTTCAATTTCATTTTTAATTTTAATTTTAATTTTAATTTTTATTTTTATTTTTCAAAAGTGAACCAGCGGCCAGGCCGCCAGAAATTTCTTCCCGGGAAATTTTTTTTCCTGCCGGGAAATATTGACCAGCGGCCAGGCCGCCGGAAAATTATTTTTCAAAAATTAACAGCCGGCGGCCAGGCCGCCGGGATATAATTTTCAAAAAAAATTTCGGTGACTAAGCCGCCGGGACAATCTCTGTTAAAATCGGAATCCAAAATTTTTTCCCGGCGGCCAGGCCGCCAGTATTTCAACATTCCGGCGACAGCAACTCCGGCGATGGCATCTCGTCGGCTTGGCCGCCAGAACTGCGCTGGTTTTTTGTAGTGATATTGACTGCAGCCCATTTAATCAATAGAATTCCTGCTAAATGTATAGATAATAAAACACCTTATGAGATCATTCATGG
Source organism: Zostera marina (assembly GCA_001185155.1). Lineage (NCBI taxonomy): Eukaryota > Viridiplantae > Streptophyta > Magnoliopsida > Alismatales > Zosteraceae > Zostera > Zostera marina. The sequence goes on along the minus strand of LFYR01001024.1, from coordinate 564 downwards.
AAAAATTTCAGATTATGAGAATTTAAGGTCTTTTGGTTGTTTGTGTTATGCCTCAACAAATCAAGTAGAGAATAAATTCTCACTTAAAGCCTTTCAAGGTATTTTTTTAGGATATCCAAAAGGAGTAAAAGGGTATCTAATACTAAGAATTTCTGATATGAAGATATTCATATCTAGAAATGTTTCTTTTAGGGAGACTATATTCCCATTCAAAGATAGCATAATTTCAGAAAATGATGAAGAATTCATCAATTTTCAAAAAAATTATAAAAATGCTTTTTTATTCCATGATGATTCAAACAAGACTTGGTATTATGAGTGATTTAAGCAGAGAGTAATATCAGGAAAAGGGGGAGATCTTCCAATGTTCGATCCCTCCTCAAGTTCTATTCATGTATCTTATATACAATTACATTTAGGAGGAATTAGTTCTAAAAACAGAATAACTAACTTTCTGTTTAGACTATCTGAAGTTTCTAGATCTAATTAGTTAATTACAGATTTATTAACTAATTACACAAATACCCTTATAATATCACTAATAGCCCCCCTCAAACTCATCTA